>VNJV01006100.1:0-20184 GCA_008042635.1 Drosophila nikananu
GGTGCCACAGAACATCGAAAAAGATTGGTGTTTTTAGTTTTTTCACAAACCATTCGATATTGGCTGGCAGGGCTGCCATATTCCCAGATAACCTCACGAATGTATTTGATTAGCAAATATTTTAATCAAATTAGTGTAAAATGCTGGGTTTTGGGTTCTTTTATTCTTTAAACAATGTTATGTATCCAATTTTGCTAATTCATTTAGATTTGTTTTACTCTTATTAATGAAAAAAGTTTAAAAAGTTGGCGCGAAAATAAATAAAATTTGATCTGACTACAATATGTGGCATCACTGAACCCGACTTCGAAATGTCGAATCTATCGATCTGGCAGCATCAAAAATGACGTCACGTTTTGTGTTTTCAAATACACAAAAACTATTTCGGTGGAAGTGCTGTGGCACCGCGGAATCATTTTTCAGGGTTTTTGCAGCGGAAGTGGTTTCTGTGGCACCCCTGATATTCTTAATCAGCATCAACAGCCGAGTCGATCTAGCCATGTCTGGTGGGAAAAAAATTTTACAAATTTTTTCAATATTTTTAAGGGGTTAAATTGTTGAAATTGTAAACGAAAAAATTTGGAAAAAATTAATTTTAAAATAAATTGAAATTCAGTATGCAGTTTTATTATCCTTATAAAAACTAACTCAGGACAGTTTTCCGAATTAAAATTAATGTATTTTTAACCTAGTTATTACAATTTTTAAGCTGTCATATTCGCAACAATTGTTGATAAGTACTTACATTTTAATTCTCCTTTCGGAAAGCATAGAACAATAGGAAGGAGTCATTTCCGACCCTATGAATCTTATTCTTGATCAACACAAACATTCATTTGATTAAATTCTATTCAATTATAATATTCGGCTTGCCTAAGTTAGCTTCCTTTCTTGTTTTTAAGTTCTTATACCTGCTGCTCAGTGTAATTGGTATGACTTTGTCCTTCGTCCGGGGTTAAGTGGTAATTGTTGTTGTTAGTAGCCCGTTTTTTTCTAGCTGACTCACTTGCAAATGAGATAAAATCTAGGCTGCGTTGAGTAATTAGCGAAAAGGTTTGACAGCCACTGCCACATGACGCACACGGGCGTAATAATACCCGGCTGCCGTGTGCAGCCATGAGTAAGGATTAAGGATTTGCCACCATTTGTTTTCTTTGTTTTGTTTATTATGGTTATTATTTTGTTCCTCTGTCTCTCTCACTATTTCATAAATATTAAATGGTGGGTGTACAACATGGCGTATGTGTAATAATCATGGCACATGCATTTTTAATGCTTCGATGTGAAATCGAAATCCAAAAGTAAACAAAGCGAGAGGGAAATGAAAAAGCGGAACTGCACCACGAAAAAGCGCAAATCAAAAGCAAACAAAGGTCTGTCCGGGAAAGGGCTTGTACTTGAACATGGCCTTCAACAGTCGGCCCAATCACCAGCACCTCCCCCTCTCGCACACACACACACACACTGAGATGTGCACATTGTCTGGCTGCAGGACACGCAGGGAAGCAGAAGAAGAACTCGAGCGAAGGACGCAGCCAGCCTGCAGGCAAATGAAGCCAGGGGATATATAGCCGTGTCCGAGTCACAACTTCACCAGGAGAAAATTTATACGATGTAAGTAAACTCAAAATTAAGCAGTTACTCGGAGTTTTTCATGATGTGGCTTTCCTCCGTGACAGTTCATCCTTTTTCATGGCACATCAAGATTCAATATGTTATATTTATTCATTCTTTTATGTACTTATATGTTTCACTGCATTTAATTTTGTCTCTGTGTCCATTTGATTGTAATCAAGTACGGATCAGAGGAAGTTGCTCTTCCTTCCGGTGAGGCATACACAGGTCTCAATTAATGACACAATGAAGCCTTGGGGAAATTTCGAGCATTTTCCCAGCCAACATCCTTCATCGTGTTGAATGAAGAAACACGTGTTCACCATGTGCTTTCATTTAATTGCCACATAAATATTTTATTCAACCGGCTTTGATTTCCCTCAAATTTCGTGTGTGTTGAGGTTTTTCAACTTTGAACCCACTCTGCCATGCCGTGGGGCATGGTGGTCCGGTGGTAATAAAACTTTTCCCCCAAACAACGTGCCATAAAACTTAATTCAAACTAAACTGTGACAATTCCCGGGCCGTAATCGAGGTCACACGATGCCGATGACGGCGCCTTGACTTTATTGAACGAACAATGTAAACAAATTGGGAATATTCTTCTCCCTGGTTGGCTTTCGTGTAGCATCGCCCCGACTATTGCAAGAAAATTGCGTCACATGGCCTTTGATTTATGGAGCGGCTCCAGTCAAGCGAGGCGGGGAAAACTAAGGGAGGGAGGTGGCCAAAGTAGATCTGACCCAAAGAAGGCACCTTTGAAGTGTGGCAGCAGGTCAAGCAGACATACACAGTAAGATATGTACAGAAAATAAACCTGAACTTAAAATAAATCGCATTGAATTTTAAGACTTTAAATAATTGTTATATCTTAAGAAATTCTATATTAATAAATCCACATTTTATTGTTTATTTTTCTCGGTGCAAAGTAAGCAACATTGATTACTGCAAAATGTGTTAGATAAATTGAAGCAAACACTAAATGAGGTCAGAATTGAATTAGAGTCAAGGGGGGATTCAAGGTTCCGCAGCTTGTAATTCAATCAGGAATACTCGGCTTTATTGCCACATTGCAGATTTCTCTTGCTGTGCATTCAAGAGATTTCAAGATAAAATTCTAATCACTCGTGCAGAACCCATCCAAACACGTTTCAGCCATTTCCGGCTTGTTTTTCCTTATTTTGAGGTAAATTTCTTTACAAAAGCCAAATGTTTGGGACGCTTCCCAGAGGCCTTTAAGCGTGCCTTGGCCTGGCATGTCAAACTTTTCCTTTGACTATGTATATGTATGTTTGGTTAGCCAAAAAATACCGTTAGCCAGGTTGTTATATGCAGATGATGTTAACGTAAAGCGGCCTCAGGGATACATATAAAATAACTGGCAATAGGGAGCAAGTCGAGACATGGCTGCAAATGAAAGTTTTGCCACCCCGGCAGGGTTTGTCCATTAAATTATCCTCCGCCATTCAGGGCATGTGCCAGCACATGTCTCTCTCGGTCCGTAATCCAAATCCATTATTGGGGCTTTAATACGAGCGCATTATCGGTCGAGGCTAGAGTTGACATCGGCCAACTGACCACCGCAACTGGGTATCCACAGTAAGTACAGTGGGAATGCGGCTTGCCTTATGAATTATACACCAGTTTGCCACTATTTTTTTTGTGTGGTTATTGCCCCGAAATGCCGAGGGGTCTCGGACCTAATACCAAAATGAAGAAACACGCACGGAAACCGTTGATTGCGGCAATAAAAAAAACAAACAAAGGAAGCCAAAAAAGGGAGCCGATTATTAATGAGGTTTAGTTCGGGGCCGAAGGATACAATGTGAAGGATTCTTTAAGGAAAAACTCAACTATGGTAAGGCAAAATACTATTTCCTCTTAGGAATTTCGTATTCATGATTTCATCGGACTTGGGACAGTTTCGGGTGTATTTTTAATGGACCGAAGGTTCCTGGAAACAAGCGATTTAAATAATAAATGTAGTACGTTTAGCTTATAATCCCAGTACTTGTACTAGCTAACACTTTACCCACTTTAGGTTTAAACATGTTTTCCTGTCTTTCTAATTAAAATATCCCCTCATTACACCGGTGTCGGAATATAATTGTAGTTTACACACGCAAACCCTTCCTTGCCAGACCATCAGAGTTTCACTTGGTGGGGAACAACTTAACTAAAACGAAAATCCTAAACTTTTTCTTGACGCGCCTGACTGCTTGTCACCAGCTGCAAGGATCTCTTTCCCGCTGTGTGTGTGCATGTGTATGCGTGCGGTTAACCGCAACCACTAAACCCCGAGCCGCCTTAATGTGTCCACATTTTAATTACCCTTGATGTCGAGTGCGAAAGGCTGCCACCGAAAAATAAAGGATAAAGAGCAGCGACAACAACAACAACGGGGAAACAAAAATGTGGAAGGCTTCATGGAAGCGCGCGCTGGCTTTCATAAATATTTCAAATGCCTGCCGAGCCACCCTAGCCGAGCCGTCCCCCCGCTGTCCTTCATCTGACAGCTCTTTCTGTCACTTGACACTGCGTTTTTTGTACAATTTTTTTTTTTTGCTGCTGTTGGGCCTGGGACAACGCGGCGTATGTGTAATTTACATGCGTCAAGTTGAAGGTGCATGAATGAACCGATGGGAGTGTCTCTAGAGTTGCGATAAGAGCCAAACCTTTCGCAGGTGGACTTGGGAAAGTCGCCACTTAGGACCTTTGCATTATTAATGCCGAACACTGGGAAAAATATACAAAAATGCTAATTGTATAGATGCATAAAGGACAAGTTGGTTTTTGCACTTTGGTTTTGAGAATTTAAAGGTTTTAACCATTCTGTAGCAAAGAGAAAATTTAAGGACCTTTGAAGATTTGATTTAGTTAATAAATTATAACATATTATTTTTTTTAAATAACTTGGGCCCAATGTATACATTCCACTTTTCTTTCACTTTTACAAATAAATGCTACAATTACTATTTTATCTTTTATTTCCGAACTTAAAAGGTGTATTATTCTGGCAAGAAAATTAAAGGTTTCTTTACCTTTATTTATTTTATAGTGGCTTAAGGTGTTTCCTTTAAAGCCTGAAGGGTGCCTTCTCTTAGCACCTTTTCTCTGTGTAACCTGAACTATTGCCCAGTTTGGAAGTCACTTTCCCTGTGCTGAACAATGTCAATGGGTTGCCAAAAATAAAATTCAATTGTTCGGCCTCTTGTAGTTCCGTTTGCCTGCTTTTATTTCGTTTCGTTTATTTTTTCTTGGGGTATATTTTTTTCCCGGCTCTCAAGTCGCAGTATTGATTCGGCTAAGTCGCGCGCGAATTTCCTCCGCAGGACCAAGAAAACACTTCCGCCCGAGTTTTCACATTGTCCGTGTGACGCTAACTGTTGTACGCGAGTCGCACAACTGAAAATGTGGTAACTAAAGGCAATTCTATTGCCTCCGCAATATCACTCATACGCAGTGTTTGACCTACATCCTGGCAGAGAGCGGACAGAGAGAGAGAGGAAGTAAGCGAGTGCAAGAGAGAGCTTTTGGTTGGAGCACATCGGCTAGACCTTTGTTTACGTTCTCAGCTATTTTTGGCGCCAAAATAGAACAACTGTTGCAGTGCGTGTTAACACAGCTTGGCAGGGGGAGTGAGGGTGTCCTTAGTGGGTGAATACATATGAGTGTGTGCTAGTGTGAGTGCTTTTCAGCTGAGAAAATAAATCGTTTTCTGTTTATTCAAATACTTGAGTCGTGTTAATATATTTATTTTTTAGTACTACAAAATTTAATTAACTTTTAATATAAGTTTAATATTTATTTTTTCTATTACTAAATAGTACTTTACTTAATGTTTTCACATGACATGTAGAAAGCTTTCTTAATTTTACATCTTTGGTGCTTTGGCTCTCTGGCCTTCTGACTCACTCTCTCCCAGTTTTTTGTCGACTTACCCTCGTCAATCGCAGCTTGTGTTCAAATTGAGTTTTGCTGATGGGTAAACTGCGATAGAACTTAAACAAACACATTAAGGATATTTAGAAAAGAGTAAAGCGGAAGCTCTTTGCTAAGCTGGATGTTATCAGTTTACAAAAAGACAGACAAAGAATTAAAGAACAATTTGGAAATTTTTTGTAGAGAACTTATATTAACATTGTTGATTACTCTTATTATAATTCTTCAACTTAAAAAGATTGTCATACGTTTTTAAAGTTTTCAAAGCCATACACAATAATTTTAGCCGGCTTAAAGCTAAATACAAATTATGAAATAAGTTCCATTTAATATTAACTAAGTGTTAAAGTGTATTGTGGGATTTAAATATTTTAATCTCGAAGCCTGCGGTCTGAGAAATTTTAGACAGTTAAAAACTACACGAAAATACCATTTTGTGGTATAGTGTAAAAGAGAGCTTCTCAATAAAAGCATTGCTCTCACTGATAGTCTGGCAGCAGAAGCTTGCTCGGTCTCCCAAGTAGTAGTCTCTCATTTGTGCTTATTCCAGCCACCCCCACTGTTCCTCTCGCTCTCGGTTTGGCAGCAAGGAACAGTGGTTAATAATTTATTATTTTTTGTTCGATATTTTAAACGTTATTTACATACAATATTGCCGAATTATTATCCTAGGTGATCTATGTAGTCATATTTATCGCTACGTAAACCAGTCCCAACGATCTGTATATACAAATCTGTTATTATATATCATTATAAAATGACATCTAACCAATATTTTGTATTGTTTCAATCAGAATTCCCATTTGTGAATTTAGCTAACAAATTATCAAAAGAAGTTTCTATAAATACGTTACTCCTACGCAGTGTTGGTTATTGATCCGATGGATATTAAGTACTTATTATTCTAATATAATTAAACTAAATGAATAAATATTATTTGTAAACTCACAAAACTCAATCATTTAAATTAAATCCACTGTGCCACTGAGATTTCACGCATTACTTGAGCGCTCATTCCCCAGCCGGTGCTCATTCGCGCTCAAACTTTCGAAGCAGGCAGACGTGCGTCGTATCCGCTTCCGATTTTCGCCGCTACCGTTGGGTCGTTGGTCCGCCTGTATCTGCGTTGTGTCTGCGTTGTGTGTGTGCTTGTTGCTCAATTCTGCACGTGCTGACCGCCGCGCCATAGTCGAGTGGCACTGGAATTGACAGTGGTAGCGGAATTAATTAATGCTCAGGTAGAGCCAGTAAGTCCCAATCAAATGATTAGTTCTTGTAGTGAATAGAATATTGGCAGCTGAAAACATTCGCGTAATATGTGGCGTAAAATTATCTATATATATGTATGTATGTACAGTTGCTCTGTTCGATTGTGTGTGCCTAAAGCCTCTGCGCTCTTTGTTTTTGGTGGACTCAGTGCTGTTATGTCGCTGCTGCAATTCTCCCTTCGTCTTTACGTCATTAACCGTTATTAAATTTAGTTTCTGCCATTGTATGCAGCTGTATGGAATATTTTTTCAAGAAAATCTGCATGGGAAGCATGTGGAATGCCGGGTTTTCCACCAAACAGGTGCATTTTAAGCACCTTAGCAACGACCGGGCGCCAACAACAACCACTTGTTAGCCCGTGGGGTCGCCGATACCGTTTACCGAGTGCCCCAGTGCTTGATTGTGTGTATATTAGCGTGTTCATACAGTGGAACATTATGGAATCGATTAACGAAAGAAAAAATATAAATTACAAAGATTATAAAACTATTCTAATTGATATGACCTACATAATTGTTTTCGTTCTTTCGTTATTATTTATTCATTTTTTTTATATAATAAGGAACCATAAATTCCAAAAGTTTCACTGTACCGGCTGGTGTGATGCCGGTAATAATATTATTCATTTATTTTTTCAATCTGTTGCCGCAGTTGTAGAAACAAAAATTATCTTTCTGTCGGTGTGAGTTCCGTCTGTGTTTATTCAGAGTGTTTATAAATTTGATTTCACTTAAAAAATGCTTGAAATTCGAAACGTATTATTTCCACTAATAAAAACCAAGTTAAAGAAAATTTAATGGGCCAGCTTTTTAAGCCTAACCAAAGATAACAAACTTAGATAACAAATGTAGGCTAGTTTTAGCTGATAAAAACCTATACATTCATATATAGATAAAATTATTTATGTTAAGTAGTTTTAATTGCCTTAATCGGAAAGCGAAGATCTATTAGCTCCAAGAAACCAAACAATTATGTATCTTTTTACGTAAATTCAATGGCGACGTCACAATTTTTCTATTGAATTGCCAGCGCCCAGGCAATTAAGATCCATTAATTCGCGGAAGAGGCGAGGCGTTGGAAATTTACTCTGTAAATGTCTGACGATATTACTTCACATTGAGCAACTGTGCAACATGAACGCTTTACTTCACATAAAAGTTGGGTCTCTGGAAGTTGGAAACTTTTCCTGGGAAAGTTTTAATGTGAAAAGTGCAATTTCCGCTTGGGGGTAAAGTGGGTTATCATATTTTAGCCTACTGTATGACCTCCAGAAAAAAAAAGAGTATCCATAATATTAAAAAATACGTGTCCAGACACACATTCGTGTGGCTTATCTTAGAAGGTCTCTGGACTTTTTGCTTACCAATTAATAAACATTATGATTATTGTCATCTGAGAGGATGTGCCGGTGCCAGTGTCGTGTGCGACTCCAAATGCTTTTTGATTTACGCTCATCATGGCATATGCTATCAGTTACAGACAAGTAAATAGGCAGGCGTTAAGCTAATGACCGATATCGTGTGACTGACCGTCGTAGCCGTGGGCCATGCTGAGCAAAGTTCGAGCTAGACTTTTTTGGGGCTCTGATATTTTTCTGATGTAATATGATGACATATATGATGTTAAATAACTATTAATGACGAAGCGAACCCCTGTTTAGTTTTCACTTTTAACTGCCTGCGATTAGTTTTTATTTCCTTAAACCCTCGTTACCAGTCGCACGTCTCTCTTATCAGTTAAGGAAGACACTAATTTATAGGAGTTGACTAAGAATTTGACAAAAATTTTATTTATAGTGGCTTCTATTTTATAAATTTGGTATTAAATTGTGTTTCATAAAAATATAACGTATGACTACCATTGGTCCAGTTGCATTGTTGGTCAAGGTTTTCACTGATAAGGAAGTAAGTAGTAGCTACTACTAGGCTAGTCACGATGAGGCACAACCATTCCCTCCTATCATCCAACAGGCATTATACAGTATCATATAACTACATACATATAAATTTATAAAACAAAAAGATTAAAAACAATTGTACGTACATTAATGATTATTTCTCTATTATTAATCTGTCAAAATACAATAAAATACAAAATATTTCCTAACAAACAATATCCACTGTACATATTACCCTGACGAAACACATGTTCTTATCTTTAAGTCTATAAATGTTGAGGTTTTTTATATTTAACATGAGCTTACTTCGCCTGCGATCACAGGTAGAGGAAGGCTTCAATCGAGAAGTGAACTGTCCCTCCGCATGTCAGCATGGATAGTAGCGCCAAGCCAACGCGCAAGAATCCACGCCAGAGTGCAAATATTATCTCCCAACTGATATTTGCCTGGGCCATACCTTTGCTCTACCGTGGATCTCGAAGGGGCTTGAATACTGATGATCTGACGGAGTGTCTCAAGGAAGATCAGTCGGAACAGCTGGGCGATCGGTTGGAGGAGTACGTATTTTTCAAATACAAACTAACCTGACAGAGAAGTCTAATGATTTTTGGAATGCTTTCAGGCAATGGTTTAAGGAACTGGAACGCTCGCATCGAAAGGAAAAGAAGCCTCGCCTCAGGAATGCTCTGTTCCGTTGCTTTCTAGGACCAACAATAGTCAATGGTCTCATTTGCCTGATATACATAGTGATCAAGTGAGTGTGAAATGTAATGACACCTGGCTTACCTCGCTATACATAACTGTGTTCCTAGAACCCTGATACCAGCTGTCCTGGCCCAGTTGTTGATCCAATTCCAAAAGGTTCCTGTTATGAAAGTTGCCAGCGTAGTGGATACGGATAGTGATTGGTCGGTCAACCGAACTGCTCGCTCTATTGGTAACTATGTGCTCGCTGGGGTTGTGGCCGATGCCAGTGGCTCACTAAGTGATAGTAAGTCTATATGCACTCTATAATTTTTGAATAGTATTTAATTTTAATTGTTATTATTCAGCCAACTCCCCGAATTCTCTGGACAAGGGAGGTCCCTTGAAGGAGCCTCTTCAACCTGTGTCGGATGGAGTGAATCGAAACCAGTCCTTGGCGCCCAGTTTCCTTGATGAGACAATTGATTATGTGTGGAACGACACATACGCTCTGGGTACCGTCCTGGTTACCTCTACCCTATTCTGCTGCTTCTTGCTACACCACGTTGATCTTCGCCAGAGACTGATGGGCGCCCGTATGCGTATTGCTTGCTGCTCGTTGATCTACCGAAAAACCCTTCGTCTTTCGATGAAAACAGCTGGCCAGACGCCAGCTGGTTACCTTATCAATCTACTCTCCAATGACGTGAATCGCCTGGACTATGGCTTCATATTCATGCACTGGATCTGGATTATGCCGCTGCAGGCGGTGCTCACATGCTACCTGATTTGGCTGAGCATCGGCATACCGGCGGTGGTGGGAGTAGTTGGACTGCTGCTAAAAACGGTGCCCGTACAGACGGCCTTGAGCAAGGTCACCTCAGTGCTGCGGATGAGGATTGCGGAGCGAACGGACGCCAGGGTGGGCATCATGAACGAGCTGGTGCAGGGCATCCAGGTGATAAAGATGTACGCCTGGGAGCGACCCTTCCAGGCGGTGGTGGCTGAGGCTCGGCGCAGTGAAATCCAGCAGATCCGCTATGCATCCTACCTGCGAGGCTTCTACCTCAGCACCATGGTGTTCACGGAGCGTTCCACCCTTTACATCACCCTTGCGGCGGCAGCTCTGTTGGGTCAAACCATCACGGCAGACTTTGTTTTCTCCGCAGCCAGTTACTATAACATCCTGCAGTTGGTGGCGGCTATCTGGTATCCTCTGGCTGTAAGCTTCGGGGCAGAAGCCTTGGTATCCCTACGTCGGATTCAGGATTTCCTTTTGCTTGATAGTCGCGAGGAGCGGACGCATGGACTGACACACAAGCGAGAGCAGGAGACTGGCGATACCAGAGCTGTAACCATCAAGGACATCAACGCCAGCTGGGACAATGAGAAGCCACAGAGAACGCTGCAGTCCATTAATCTGCAGATCGAGAAGGGTCAATTGTGCGCGGTAATTGGACCTGTCGGTGCTGGCAAGAGTTCCATTTTGCAGTTGCTCCTGGGCGAGTTGCCAGTTATCGATGGCGGTGTGGTGGTACAAGGCGACCTTTCCTATGCTGCCCAGGAACCCTGGCTCTTCACTGGCTCGGTGCGCAATAATATTCTCTTTGGCGAGGAGTATGAAAAGAAGCGCTACCAGGAGGTAACTAGGTGCTGCGCCCTGGCCACAGACTTCCAGCAGCTGCCTAGCGGCGATAAAACCATCGTCGGTGAGCGAGGCGCTTCCTTATCTGGAGGTCAACGAGCCCGGATCAGCTTGGCCCGTGCTGTTTACAAGCCCGCTTCGATTTATCTACTCGATGATCCACTGAGTGCCGTGGATGCTCACGTGGGAAGGCATCTGTTTGATGAGGTGATCGGACCCCGCGGAAGACTAGCTCAGCAAAAGGCCACCCGAATCCTAGTGACCCATCAGATACACTTCCTTTCCGAGGCGGACTTGATTGTGATTCTGGACCAGGGACGGATCTTGCGGCAGGGCACCTATCAGGAACTGGTCAATAGTGATCTGGACTTTGCCAAATTACTGGAGCGCCCCAAGGAGGAGGCAGAGGCGGACAATAGTCACCAAAAGACAACGATTAGCGGCATTTCGCTGGAGAGCGATGATGAGGACATACCCTTCATCGATGGGGAAAAGGATGGGTATCACCAGCTGACCAAACAGAACAGCTCGGTTCATGGTAGCAAGTCGGTGAGTTTGAGTAAAATTCTGCATTTTTAAACGATTATTAAACACTCTGTTCAGTTCGACAGCTCGCATCAGGACGAGGAAGCGGACGAAGAGGCTCTGGCCGAAGCCCAAGCCTCGGGTGGCATATCACCACGCGTGTGGTACGAGTACTTCCACGCGGGCAGCACCCTGATCAGCTTCAGCTTCATGGTTTTCGTGATGCTCATGTCGCAGGTGGTGTGTAGTAGCTCGGACTTCTTCGCCAACATATGGACGCAGCAGGAGCACCAACGGTCGCAGGGCCAGGCCACCAGCTTCACGACCTTTGAGTGCCTGTACATCTACGGAGCCTTGATCATCGCCGTGGTCATTATGACCACCTTCCGTGGCTTCCTTTTCTTCAAGATCTGCATGCATGCGTCGAAGGTGCTGCACGATCGGATGTTCGCCTGCATTCTGCATGCCACCATGAGATTCTTTGACACCACTCCCTCGGGACGGATTCTCAATCGTTTTTCCAAGGACATGGGTGCCGTCGATGAGCTGCTTCCCCGGGCCATGATGGACTTTATACAGATCGCCCTGGTGATGTTCGGCATTCTGATTGTGATCAGCATAGTGAACCCAGTTTTGATTGCGGCCATGCTGGTGGTGGGACTTGTGGATGTGCTCATCTTAGTGCTGTACCTGCGTCCCTCTCAGGACTTGAAGCGGCTGGAGGGCATCTGCCGGAGTCCGGTCTTCTCCCACCTGAGTGCTTCGCTCTCTGGTCTGGCCATTATCCGGTCCCGGCAGCTGCAGGAGCTGGTGGCCAAGGAGTTTGATCTGCTGCAGGATGTGCACAGCAGCGTCTGGCAGCTGACCATGGCGGCCAATACAGCATTGGGTCTATGGCTGGACTGCGTCAGTTGCGTCTTCCTCACCGCTGTCACATTCAGTTTTATCGTGGCCAATGAATGTAAGTCTTGATCTTGTCTCTTAGGTTGTATTCTAACCCGTTTTCTTGATATTCTTTTAGCCACCTACAGCGGCAACGTGGGCCTGGCTATCTCCCAGGCCATGATCCTAACGGGCATGGTGCAATACGGTGTGCGTCAGGTGGCCGAGTCCCTTCAGCAGATGACCAGCGTGGAACGGGTGCTGCAGTACACCGAATTGGAGCAGGAGCCGGCGCTGAATGAGAAAATACCATCGCAGCAGTGGCCCACTCACGGTCAAGTGGAGTTCCGCAATATGAGCTGTCGCTACGATCCCAATGGCTCGCCGGTGCTGAAGAATCTCAATCTCACCATTGAGGCGGGCTGGAAGGTGGGCATAGTGGGTCGCACTGGAGCTGGAAAGTCATCCCTGATTGGAGCCTTGTTCCGGTTGGCCCACATCGAGGGCGACATACTCATCGATGGCGTAGAAACGGGAACCATTGCCCTTGAGGTTCTGCGTACTCGCATCTCTATAATACCTCAGGATCCGGTGCTCTTCTCGGGCACTATTCGATACAACCTGGATCCCTTCGAGCGGTACACTGATGCCGAGCTCTGGAGTGCACTGGAGGATGTGGAGCTCCGCGGCGCCATTCCCGGACTGGATTTTATGGTCACGGAGCGGGGCAGCAACTTCAGCGTCGGGCAGCGGCAGTTGCTGTGTTTGGCGAGGGCGATCCTGCGAAACAACAAGGTTCTTGTGCTGGACGAAGCCACGGCCAATGTGGACCCACAGTAAGTACATATGATGGTGACATCAGAGCTTGTTTTAATCCGTCTCCAATCTTGCAGGACTGATGGTCTGATACAGCGCACCATTCGCATCAAGTTCCAGCAATGCACGGTCCTCACGGTGGCGCACCGTTTGCATACGGTCATGGACTCGGATCGAATCATTGTGATGGACGCTGGAGAGGCCGTGGAGTTCGACGTGCCGCATTTGCTGCTGAAGAAATCTCGAGGCCACCTCCGGCAAATGGTGGAGGCCACGGGCGCAGAGGCGGATGCCCTGAAGAAGGTGGCCAGTGACAGTCACAAGCGCATGCAGAGATTGAGAGATGAGCGTGACCGTGCCACGGAGGGAGATGAGAGTGAGGAGTAGACTGCGGGGAAGTCTTATCGGGACTTGCATTTACCCAAAGCTGGTGCTTCATATGGCTCAAGTCGTTAAGCTCCATGGAGCAAAGACTATTGTCCAATCAAAAGCCGTACCAAAATGACTTTCCTCTACTCACAACACATAGATTATGTTATTCGTGTTTAATGTACTTAGCTTAGTTAAGTTTGTAAACGAAAAGTCTTGATGTGCTGCCTTATACGTATTGTACTTATGTATAGAAATAATCTCTACAACAGGAATTGCAGTGAGCTTTTGTACACAATCTCCTCTTGTAGACCCCCAGTGAAAAGTTCGCCAACTAAGAACATGACAAAACAAACTTACAGAACAAAACCCAATCCTTTAAGGATCCGTATATCTTCTATCTTACTCACTAGCTAGTTTTTCACATACTATATATTGTATATATAATCTGTACATTATCCCACACACTGTGAACGTTGTACTTGAGACTCTAGTTAGAAATATGAAATGTCGAGTTTATTAAAATATAAATGATTGTCAAACAAAAAGACAAAATAAATAAAAAACTTAAACCAAGTACATTGTGCTCAAAGGTATAGTAAGTATTATTTTTTTGGGTACATACATTGCAAAGTTTATTAAAATATAAATAAGTGTCATACAAATCAATAAAACAATTTAAAATTTAAACATAATTTATCCCGATCATTTACGTGTCGACTTCCGATGAGCTTTCTTCCCGCCAGACATCATTGGGGATGGGTTATAATTTGTACTTTGCTTGCTTTGTTGCTCGTAGGGAATGGGTGGAGTGCCATCTGGGTAATGCACCAGCGAGAGGCGGCTCTCCCCGGAGAAAAGTGCCGTGCCCGTGCTCTGAACTGAACCAGATTTATTTGGCAATGAAACGAAGGAGCCAACGGGAGTGGAGGTCTTCTGTCTGTCGTTGGTGGCTCCAGTGGCATGGCTCACTCCCACGGCTGGAGTTAACGTCGTGGTGGAGTTGGGAGAGAAAGAGTGGAGGACAGACTTTAGGAAGTGTCCTCTTAGAGATTCGTCTGAGCTCTCGGCAGAAGCGTCTTCGGGCTGAACGCGATGTTTGAGTAGTTCCCGAGTCAGAAATTCCCGTAGATTTAGAGATTTTCCCAGCTGGCTGACATCCTGCATGTCGGCTTCATCGTGTGATCGGTGGCCGCCCCGCATCCTAGAATGCCGAGGCATCCGTTCGGGCGAGGTGCTGGCAGTGCTGCTCTCCATGCCACCCGATCGATTCCTTCTTTTGTGGGCTGTGGCATGCCTCTGAGCCCGCTGGTCCACATCGGAAGAGTAGTTGCTGCCAGATAGGGGATCAATGCCACTCTCGTTGGGTGCCTCGTTGGCGGCGGGAGCCACGCTTTCGCGCCGCGTGCTACTGGCCACTTCGTTTGCCGTCAAGGTGGTCTCCGTCATATTGCCGCGACGAAAGGAGTTCCTTAAAATCCTTCGATGACGCAGCTCTTGCTCCACATCCAGGGAATCGGATGAGTCGTGCTCAAGGCTCGCACTATCTATTAGCGCCCTCTCATCGGCCGGGTACTGTTCAACCAGTTTCTGTAAGTAATCTCTCCGTTTGGGAAACTCCCGAATCTTCATATTAACCACACGCAACTGACGGATCAAATTTGCCGTTTCCACGCTCGCCTGATCCTCATCCCCATCTAATTCCACGTGAACTTTGGTGGTGGTAATGTTATGGAGGTAGGCATTAATGCTGGGAAACTCTCGGTAATCAGCTCCGACGCGCTGATGAACAACTTCCATCAGATCATTGAAATCCGTTTGCAGCTGCTGGCTCTCATTAGCTCCCACCGTGGACATGTCTAGACGCAATTCCTTGGCATATTGATCGAAGTTGGGAAAAGGTCTAGGTACTGGTGTAGCGGACACAATGTGCGACTGCCCCGGGGTCTCCACTTCCGTAATAGTGGATAGTTCGTGCCCCAAGTCCTCCTCGTCCAACTGGGGACTATAACGCCGGATGGTAGCTGGAGGGGCTTTACTGCGGTGGCGCGTCCCGTTGGTCTGAGTGGAGGAGATTAACGAGACGGGCTCTGTATCCACTTGCACATGCCCCTGGGCCGTAAGGGGACGCGAGTCCGCGATGCCACTGTCCCTGCTGGCAGCCGTGGGCTTGTTCTTCTGCAGAGGCAGACCCTCCGAGAGGGAAGCCGTCTGGGAATCGCTGCGTTCAGATACGGTTCGGCTTCTGGTCGGCTGTTGCTGCTTCTGGCCAGTTGGCAGCTCAAAATACTCTGTAGATTGGCGCTCGCCATCGCTGTTCGATGTGAGAGTGACCTCCACCAGACGCTGCTTCTCCTCGCGCACCTTGGTGATCAGGTCTGTCAGCTCGGCGATCCGCGCTGTGCAATTCTCCGTCAGCTCTTCGAATCGGTCCATTTGACGGGTCGAGGACGTTTCACTGGTCGACTTTGTTTTCGATTTTTGTGTTACAGTGAACGACTTGCCGCTGGAGCTCTGTTGCCCTACACTGGTCACCTTTTCGTACTGGACTTGGGTCTCAGTTCTTTGTTTTCTTTCAATGTCACCCAGGGAAGGCATAGCTTTTTTGTTATCCTGGGGTGCCACTTTTTTATTTACTTCTTGAAGCCTTCTGTTTCCATCTTGCCTTTCTCTTTCCTTTGGTTTTTTGCTGGAATCTTCCTTTTTGGCGGCTAAACGCTTGTTCCAGAGCTTATCAAAGTTCCGCATACTGCTTTCCACGTCGTGCGCTTGCTCCCTATCCAATTGCTGCTGGCATCTTATGGAATCCTCTAGATCGTTAACGAAGCTACGATTCTCGGCAATGAAGGTCTCCACCCGCCTCATGCGCTGAGCATTTACGATACTCGCATATGCTTTGTCTGGTTCCGGGGCTATATTATCCGATGTATTTACGATCGATTGAGATGGTGTGGTAAGATCGGAGCTGCTCACACATAAATCTTTCATGTTCTCGGGGTTCATTGAAAGCAGGCGATCGATGTAGTGAGCAATCAAGGGATGCAACGGGGGAGCACCAGAATGGGAAGCTTCAGAGCCCCTATTAGGATTGAAGCTTTTGTAGCTCACGGGCGGCAGACTGCGATAGGCAGT
This sequence comes from Drosophila nikananu, assembly GCA_008042635.1. Taxonomy (NCBI): domain Eukaryota; kingdom Metazoa; phylum Arthropoda; class Insecta; order Diptera; family Drosophilidae; genus Drosophila; species Drosophila nikananu. The sequence goes on from VNJV01006100.1 coordinate 16,776, forward strand.
GGAGTTCGAGTCAAACGAGTTCTGACGCTGATCCTGTGGCGCAGGCCTCTCTAATTCCTCTCTGGGTGTGCTGTCCGAGCTGGCCGTGGGAACTTCTTTGCCGTTGACCATAGTCTCCACTTTGGCTTTGGGTTTCGATTTACCGCGCGGCACATATTGCTTCACGGTGCCGTCGCTTTTCACTTTAATAATTATCTCCAGCGGCTTATCCAACTTGGAGGCTGCTTCGCCATTTTCACCATCACTGGATTTTTTCTTCTGAACGTCTTTGTAGAAATCCTTTAAACGCTGATCAAGAATGGCTTCCTTTTGCTGCAAATCCGATTCGCGTGCGTTGAGTGAACGCGTTCTTTCCGCCAGAATATCCGCTCGCTCCTGGCGAATGTTGTCAATCAACTTTTGGGCTTTGTCACCCTTCGATTCGGCGTCCTCGCCGGCCTTCAGCTCCTCCAGCAGCTGGCCGCGTATAGTTTCAATCCGATCAAGCAGACCCCGCAACCTCATCGACTTCAGGGAGTTGCTCTTTTGGGCCTTAATGTCAGACCTCAGCTGCTTGCTCTGATCGTCGGCATAATCGAGGAGGATGGAGCAGCAGCTCTCAATGCTGCCCAGATCGTTTCGCTTACCTCGAACTGGATATTCGCCCAAATTAACGGCCTCCGGAGCACTAAACTTGCTTCGTGCCGACGTAGTTGGACCAGATTTTGTGCTCACTTCGGGACAGGTAATAATGGCCGGACGCAGCAGCATCTGTTCCATGGCCTCGTTCATTTTCTGTTCTCGCCTGGCTGCCTCATCAGCATATCGATGGCTAGGTATGAAGTTGGCCTAAAGGACATATGTTAATATTAGTTACATGGGTTTTTGCCTTCTTCATAGTTCACTTACATCGCTCGGCAAGAGATTCGGATATTGCTGGGTCATTGTATCCAGCTTCTCGGTCAGCTCCACACAGTCCCGACGTATTTGCTCGCGTTCCAAAGCCTTCTGACCCCGATCGTGGCTAATTTTTCTATATCGGTGCGAAAAACAAGGGCAAATTAGGAATATAAATAGTGAGGAAAAATTGACTTTTAATCCAAGGACTTGCCTGAGTTTGTCCAGCTCCTGTTCTCGCAGTTCTTTAAGCTGGTTTTCGATGCGTGCATGATCCACTGCGTTCATCTGGCTGGGATCTTTCTCGTTGCTTTGCACAGACTGCATCGACGCTTCGTAGGTTCGATGGTATTTATTGCCGTGATCGTAAAACTGAACCCGTCCTCCCGACTGTACAGTCCTTGGTCCCTGCTGTATTGTAGTGGTGCTAGTGGAAACCGTAGACTGGGTGGCGATGCTCGGCGGAGCTGTCGCAGCCGGCACGTGCACTGGCTGCTGGGCGTAAATCGGATGCGGTGGCATGGGATAAGGCATCGAGTATGGCAAAGCGTAAGGCTGCATTGTTGCTTGTGGATAAATATGGATATAGGGCTGAGTTTGTGGTAAAGGATACGCTTGTGGCATCGGAGGATTTTGCATCACAGGCATGTGTTGTGGTAAATTTGTTTGTTGGGGAATGGGTCGCAGGTTCTCGAGGGGTTCTTGCGCTGGAACCGGCCTGTTCGGTGGCGGTGGCTCCTGCATGGCGACAATCACTTTTGGAAGTGTGGCTTGTGTCTTTCCTTTCTGATTCCTCAAGATGCCCAGATCAATAACCTTGGCGCGGGGTGGACTCGTTTTTAAACCAGATCGCCTTGCTGGTTGTTGTTGGCGGGATCCTAAATTTAGTTTCTTAGGATTTCCTAAATTTGTTTTATTGGGAGATTCCAAAGTGGATTTCTTGGGAGATCCTAAAGTGGATTTCTTGGGAGATCCTGCCGATTTAGTGGCCATAGATACTGCCTCCACTTGAATTACGGTTTTCGTGGGCGACCGCGGCAGTGATTTGGAGGGACTAGGTGGAGCAGTTTCAGCCACATCGGGCTGACACCTTGGTTCGGCTCTTGTACTGGTTACGGTTTCAGTGCGTCTGACCAGGTCAGTGATCTGGGTGAACCTCGGCCGGCGTTGGTTCTCTATCCTCTCTGGACTGGCGTCATTGTTGGGTCTAACTATATGGCTGAATTTGCGGTTGGTTTGCATGAACCGATCGTTGATCTCCAAGCCCTGACCGTCCTTCAAGGTTTCGGAAAGGGAATCATCATCGATGTCCACATCAACTATTACTGGCGGAGTCTTCTGGAGACGCCTGTTGCTAGTGGGACTTTCGTTTGGCAAAATAAACGAGTCGTCGTCGGAGGAGGATTCATCCTCATCAGAGGTGGCATCGCAACACCTCTTGCGCTTGCTATCATCCTGCTGTTGACCTTTGCAACACGATTTTACAAAACCACCGCGAAGGCGATTCTCCTTGTCCTCGGCCTGCATCGTCGGGGTCTGTGTACCCGCCGTTGCTCGTCCCTCCGGGTTTAGGGTCATTTCGGTCCTTGGCAGCAGCTGCACATTATTAGCTCTGGGCTTTAACGACCTCCTCGCCGCCTGCTTGCGGCAGTTTTTAATTTTTTCGTTTTTCTCTAGCCGTTTCTTTTCGAGAAGCTCGTTTTCCTCCCTCGCGGCGCGATGGGCGCCGCCCACCTGAAAAATTGCCGAGCGGTAGTCCTGGTGCCTTCTGACCAAAACATTCTCGCGCCAGGCGTCCACCTCCCTCTGCCTCACTTGCTCTAGGTTTTCGATTTGACGCTCCGTTTCGGCGGTGACTCTTTCGCGTAGTGTTTTGGCCATATGATTGGAAGCCACTCGCACCTAGTTGGAAAATAGGTCACATCAATATTGACCATTGGGCTGCTGCGTAATTAACTCCGAACTATGGCTTACCTGCTGCAAACGGGTTATGCGACGCTGACTCTCCAGATCTTTGCGAACCCTTTCCGGGTCGTCCAGCCTGCTGATGGGCTTCCGGCCGAACTTTCCATTCACCTTGAGATGCAGAGCCATTTGCTCTAAAACTACTTACAAGTACTATGGCAGCATGGACGAACACGAAACAAAAACAACTTTGAGTGGAAAATCAAACAACACCGACTTCAAAAAATTCCTCCAAAGGCCAAGCGTGTTTAGTGTGACCACAGCATACTCACGAAAATATACTATAATATCCCAATATTATGTCAATGTGCCAATCCTGCGATTGTATTAAGAACCAGTGTTGTCATTTTTTTCTGAACAAAAAAAGCTGGATTAAGAAAAAAAAAAAGCTAAAAAAGCGGAATTCCATGGGGAAAAAGCTGAAAAAAAGCGTTGTTTTTTTATCAAAAAATTTTTTGTTTGTTTTTTAATTTTTAAATATATTATTTAACGAAAGGAACAAAATAAGGAAAAACAAACAACTTAAGGAACTTCATAGCTGCATTTGCAATAACTGCAAAACACTCTG
>VNJV01006110.1:0-46481 GCA_008042635.1 Drosophila nikananu
ATTCTACCTGAGTTTTACCGAGATTTGATCACCCTTTCGATAGAGACCAAAACCATGCCTGTCGGTTACATAGTTTAGCCAAAAATCAGCCGCAAAGTCAGAAATTTTCTAAAAAACGAACGAAATTTTTTGCAACCAAAAAAAAGTTCAACTTTGAACCCGTGTAACTTCTAAGATACTGAACCGATTTGATTAATTTTTTGGATCCAACTCTTTTGAACTATTACCTGTCGAATGCAATAACAAATTTCACGATCCGTGGTCATCAAAAAGTTGATTTTTGCAACGTATCTGTATCTTTCCGGCCATAGTGCGACGCCGAGCCAGAGCCTAGGTTCACTTGGCGGCTTTGTGATTTCAAATATTTGTGCCAAAAGTTGACTCCCAGATTGGCTTAGTGCTAAAAATATTTGGAACGACTTAAAAGCCTCAGAAGTGTCTTAAGTAAGAGATTTGAATTTGATGAAGAAAAATAAGAGCTTTCTAGAATTGGCTTTACGGCTCTCATTAGAGGTCCTAAATTAAGCAACTCCAAATGCAAGCAATTACTTTGGGAGCCAGTCATAAATCAAAGTCTGGCTAATAAGCCAGCAAAAGCTGCCGTTGCGTTGTCTGTGGATGGCGATCCGGATACTGCTACTTTCGGAGGGTCAACTGTGTGCCAAGATGGATGGATGCTAAACCTGTTGCCACTCACAGAATCCGTGGAGCAGCCAGCTCCTCCTACCGGGTTCAGTGGCAGCACAAGAGGCAGAAGCATATTGACGCCAGTTCACCCACAGATCAGATTCCGCTTTCCACACGCCGACAATGTATGGTAAAATGGCACTTCATCAGCTGGCCAGGCCGGGCCGGGGATGATTGGATGCCATAGGCATGGCCATAGACGGACCCAAAACGACCCCAAATCCGGGGAAATATAGTTGAGTCAAATAGCAGGAAGGCGGTGGGAAAAAGTGGGAGAGAAGTCTTGGCTAGTTATCCGAAAGAGGGAGTCAGGCGGCGAGTGGTAATGATTCCCAAAGTGATTTCACTTTTAAGCCTAATCTGTGGAGTTTGAATACCCTGTAAATGAGGGAATATGTGTCTCTATTTTAAAGGGGTTTATTTTATTTTAATGATCTTCTAGGCCAGGAATTCCTAATATAAAAATAAGCCCATCTTTGAACACTTAAATGAGTAGAAATTAGAATATATTAATAAATAAATAAATTATATTAGATTTCAGCATTTAAATTCAAATTCGAACCCTCAAATTGATATTTATATTATCTTGAGTTACAGGTGTAAGACACCGTCGAGTTTAGGCGTTTTTACGCATTCCAATTAGGTTTTTGTATTTGTCTACTCTTTTTTTTTAAGTCGGCCCAGCCTCTGCCGCCGCAGACTATTTAACAATTTTTACTACTACTAAAAATTCCGACAACAAATGTGACTGTCGACTGTCGACTGTCGACTGGCGAGAGACGAGGCTCGCTCTGCTTGCATCTCCTTCCGCTGGTTAGTTGTAATGCGGGCGTTGCGAAAAAAGAATCGCAAGCTGTAAAATCTGGCTAATGGCAAGTTTGTTGCGAAAGCGTTAATTAAAAACCAACCAACCGCCAGACCAACCGACCGATGGAAACAAAGCAACAACACAAGCTAAAAAGTACCTCCACTTTGTTGCCAGAGAAGATCTCCGGGTCTGACTTTGCCTGGCTTCCACTTTGACATTCAGTCGAGGCAATACTTTATGTTGGGGATGTAGATCGAAGAGGAAAATCTAATGTGGGTTTAATTAGTTGTTATTTTTTCAAGAAATTTACTGATTTCAAGCAAATGTTATTAATTGAAGATAAAATACAATGTAGCATTGAAATTTGGTTGTAAATCTTAACTTTTATTAATTTATGTAGTTTGCATATATTTAGTCTTAATATCTTTTACTATTATACATGTTTCCTTAACTTATTAAGTCTTACATTGTTTAAGGCTTTTAAATAGCACGCTGGCGTCTAATATAATATTTGTTATATTTTGGCTTACAAAATACAAAAATTCTATGTAAATACATATTATTAAATTAAAAACTTGTATTTCAAAAGAAGTGGGTCAGGTGTGCGATCACCAAGTAGGCCGAGGCGAGCGTGAGACTGGCCAGCATCACGGGAAAGCCGTACCGGAAGAACTGCAGGAAGGTAATTTGGTAGCCAAGCCGTCTGGCCACGACCACGCCCATCAAATTGGCGTGGGCCCCCAACAGGGTGCCATTGGCGCCAAAGGAGGCGCCATAGGACAAGGCCCAGATGAGCGGCGATAGCGGAATATTGACATTCTCCGACAAGTCTTTGATCAGCCCCAGCGACACCTCGATCACCGCTATGTTATTGACCAGTGCCGCCATGAAGGCCGTCAGCCAGACGACCAGGAGAATGGCCGCCGTCGTCTGGTGGTCCGTCTCTACGCTGGAAATCACCTTGATCGCCGCGTTGCCCAGCCAATCGGTTAGGCCCAGCTTATGCACCACCGCGATGAACACAAAGTTGGTGCCCATGAAGAGCAGGACCGACCAATCCAGGTAGTGCCACAGCTTCTCCAAATCGTCCAACTTGGTCAGGATGATCAGTAGGGTGGCGCCCATGAGGGCCTTCATGTGAAACGTGCCGCCCACCACGTAGGGCAGCACGTGCCATAGGAAAGACATCTGGACAAAGAGCACCACAATCAGGCACTTCACCAGCAGCAACTTGTCGCGGATGCCGTGGTGGATCATCAGGTAAGCCAGAGTCTCAAAGTACTTGGGCGATGGCCGGATGCACGGCCTCGCCGGTTGGCTCTTCCTCAACCAAGCCTCCAGCTCCACCACCTCGCTGCTTAGCAGGGGCCATGTCGCCTTTCGCTTAGCCAAAACTTTGATCTGGTCATCTTGCAGTCGGTGGAGGTTCCTTCGCATGGTCAGGTAGGCGACGGGCAGCCCCACAAGTACGCCGCACAGCACGCCGAGGAACATGTGTAGGGTGAAGTCCCCGAAATTCACATCTGTGTGGGTGCCTATGTACATGTTGAGCGGATCTCCAATTAGGGTCAAGGCTCCGCCGATATTTGCGTACCAAAGCACCACGAAAACGACCAGCGGTGCTTGTGCAGAAATCACCTCGCTTAGTAGAACAGCTATGGGAGACATCAGGGACACAATCGTCAAATTGGGCATGATACTGGACAGGGCCGCCGTGACTATGGCCAGGAAGAAGAGGATTAGCCAACTGTGGCCCTTCGAGATGCGGTAAATTTGGATGGCCAGCCAATCGAAGACCCCGCTCTCAGACGTTATGCCCGAAATGACCATCAAGCTGAGCATGAGCAGAAGGATCTTCAAGTCCACCCAATAGGTTACCACGAGCAGACTGGGGCGCTCTCCCAGTGCCGCGAGTGTCGCCAAGCCAGTGGTGGCCATCAGGAGCATGCTGAGCGGGGGATCCGTCAGTTCGAAGCACATCAAGACGTACAGACCCAGGATCAAAAGGACGCAATAGAGAAGCCCGTAGTTTGTGTACATGGGAGTGGAATCAGTTTCCAAGAGCAGGGCCACCGGAAACTCGCACTTGTTCTCCAGCGAAAATATCCCATAGAGGTCACGGGTCCCCGAGCTGGGGTTGTAAAAGACTTTTGAGACCGTAACAATCGTGTCAAGCCTCTTCTCCTTCAGGTACACATTCCAAATGGGCGTGAGCTCGATGGAGCGGTTCGAAATCGAGTCCAGCCACTTCATCCGTACATCAATCACAGGCACATTCTCCTCCTTAACCGGGAACTTGTGCCTTTTCGCATCGATCGGTCCCTTCAGACTGACCTTAACGGCATCTGGCCCCAGCACCACGGTCCGGTCTAGGGTCTCCTTGGGCAGTGCGGTTACAACCGAGGTGTGAAGTTCGTTGACGGGCGCCACGACCAGGAAGAATGTGAAGAAGCACCATAGCAGCAGCAGCAAACCAATCTTAATAATTTGTTGAAATATTCTCCAGCGCGAAACATGATGTGGATCCTCCCGGTCCAGATCAGGCGAGTCTTCATGAAGGGCAGTTGGCATTTGAAAGACATGCGTGCTCAAACAATTTGAAAGCTTCCACGAAAAAGATGCTTGGGAACAAACATTTTGTCAAAAACTTTACTTGAAGGCAAAGTCAAATAATCATAGGAATATCCTTATTCTTAAAACTGTTGGATACCGACTCCAACGATTGGCAGTTTAGCCTATCGGCTGGCCATAATCAGGGCCAATTGTCTGCCGCTTTTGGCCTTCTCGGGGAAATGAATAATAATCCTTAATATGGAGCACAAATGCGACTGCTACCAATTCTCATAAATGGCCAAAGCATATTGACATTTAATGGTAGCTTTAAGAGCGAATAATATACAAATATAGTATCATCTGGGACACTGGCTGTGATCAGTGCATGGGAAGCGATTATGGCCAAATTAAAGCAGTCTTCGGTCAGCCTTAGAAGATGATCGAATATGGTTTAGAGAAGGTAGAAAAAGTATTTGAGTAAAGTACATAAACCAAGAAACATAAGCCTTAATTAGAAAAATAAAATTAGCATCATTAAAGCTTTAGAACCATTAAACAACTAGTTAACTTCGATGAAACTCTATCATTGAATTACATACATTTATATTACTTTATAAATTCCATAGCAATTACCTAGTTTCTGATCAGTGCCACCCCGAAACGTTTAAACGTTGCCATTGCATTACAACTGCTTTTCTGCTAATAACCAAACAAATGAGCACTTGGCCAGTAGGCACTTACAACGGATTGAACGCATTCTATGCTGAGATTTTTATGCCGGCCAAAACGAGGGCTCCCCTATGCCGATGAGTGTCCCGGGGAACCTCTCGCCTGCTCCATTCCAACGAACCCGACACCCCACAGAGTGTAAAGTGTCTCACGTTCTGGTTTTTAATCTTGACCAGAAGGCAATTGCTACCTTTCTAATGCGCGTTTTTATTGGCCGCCACGTTCGCACCGGAGATGCCTCTGCTTTTGGCCTGGCTTTTGCTCTATGTGGCGTGTCAATTCGCCAGCCAGCATAATTTGCTTGCCACTGCACACGAAGCGATGTGGGGATTCCCCTCACTCCTTTTCCAGCAGGGGCTTACGAGGGATATTTTTAGAGGGGTAATATAAATATAATAGTTCATGTTGGCATTTGTTTTACGTATGATACATAGAAACAACAAGTAATTATATTTAATTTTTGTAAGTTGATTTATTTATATTGGGTTTATTTCAATGAAAAGAATACAGTTAATTCTAAAAATAAATATAAATATATTGGTTTTATATGGGAAATTCATATACAATTGTTTTTGAAGCTTTAAACCCCTGCTTAGACCTCTGCATCCCCGCTCCACCAGTGCTGCCTGCAATTTTTGTGTGCGCTAATTTCGTTTGTGCAACATTTTGCCGACCCGCATTTAATCTGCGCTCATTTAAATGGTGGCTGAGCTCACCCAGGGGCCGGGGGTCGCAGGGGCACTCAGCTGGTTCCCTGGCAAATGCAAAACCCATGTTGCACATTGTGAAAATGCACGCACTTTAGCCATCGCGAACAGCGAGGGAATTAGCGACTTGTTTACAAGTCGGCCGCACAGGCAGCCCGGAGACCCCTTTTAATTGGCACAGTTTAGGAGCTATAATTTCGTATACCACAGAACAAAGTTGGTTCATATTTCTGGACACTGGAAAGTTAAATCTTAAGAAATTCAAACAATAATCCTTGTACACTTTTATAGCAAAGCGTCTCCATCATCTAACAATGAACACTGTCCAGTCACTGGCTGGCCAACGGTTTCCCAAGACATTCTCACACATTATAGCCCGGGAAATACTCGTAATTTTATGGCACTGATTTCATTTCCCACCAAAGCGAAGAGATCGCCAGACCCAACCCAATACCAAACAGAATCTTGTGAGCTATGCCGACGCAGCGAACTGGGGGAATGGAATCAATAACAGAGCGAAGGAAGACTTTGCTAAGAGGCAGCCACAATTGTCATTGAACGGCCATTCAAATGTCACAAATTGTTTGCCAAATCGCGCATTGGACATGAAATAGTTTCGACAGTTTAATTTGCCTCCCGAGCGGCGGCGACGCCAATAGCAACTAGCAACTAGCAGCTAGCAAGTTGCAACTAGCTACTTGCAACTGCAACAAACGGCAATTGTTGGTCGCCGGCTTGACTTGCTTTGGTTCGGTTTGGTCGGGTGACTTGTTGGCTAGCCATGAAACACCTACCAAATGGCTGGCCATTGATCGTCAGCTCCATGCAAAATGCCATCTCCGGTATCCGATGCCCGGTGCCCCCCAATAGATATGAGCGCGGCGATAACGTTGACATTCCACCTAAATTTATAATTTTTCGCCGAGTTTTTCCCTTGTGCGCCTTAGAAAAGGCTTTTAATTTTTGCCGACATGTGTGAGGAACTAAACACTGGTACAAATTTTTGTTTTATTATAAGAAAAGTAAGAATTTCACAATAAATAACGATGTAACCCCTTACATTTATTTTAAAAAATATGCCTCATTTTTGGCTTAAAAAATCGCAAACTCCTTCAATGGTTTTTTGATCGTAACTTGACTTAAACTCAACCGATTTCAGTCTGGTTTGGTTTTTTCTTCTTGGTTTTTAATGGTGAACATTTCTGCATTAAAAACTCGATTTAAAATTTTTGGCCAACTTTCGACAATTTTGACGATGTAACACCTTTCATTTTTCATAAAAAAAAGTTGGTAAATTTTTGGCTGAAAAATCGCAAACTCCTTCATTGTTTTTTGATCATAACTTGGTCTAAAGTCGACGGATTTCAGTGTGGTTTGGTTTTTTCTTCTTAGTTTTTAATGGAGAATATTTCTGCATTCAAAACTTGGTTTCTAATTTTTGGCGAATTTTTGACAATTTTGACGATGTAACCCCTTTCATTTTTCATAAAAAAAGTTGGTAAATTTTTGGCTGAAAAATCGCAAACTCCTTCATTGTTTTTTGATCATAACTTGGTCTAAAGTCGACGGATTTCAGTCTGGTTTGGTTTTTTTTCTTAGTTTTTAATGGAGAATATTTCTGCATTTAAAACTCGGTTTCTAATTTTTGACCATTTTGACGATGTAACCCCTTTCATTTTTTACAAAAAAAAATGGGTAAATTTTTTGCTCAAAAATCACAATCTTTTTAATTGTGTTTTGATCATAACTTGGTCTAAACTCAACCGATTTCAGTCTGGTTTGGTTTTTTCTTCTTGATTTTTCATGGAGAACATTTCTGCATTTAAAACTCGATTTATAATTTTTGGCCAATTTTTGACAATTTCGATAGGAAAAAATTTATAACTTTGCCAATTTTTAACATTCTAACCTTTTAAGTTACACCGTTTTGTCTAGTGTAAAGTTGTACCGTTTAGGTTTCGAATTTATATTCGATTCAACTAGAATCGGTTTGAATGTAGGCTCTCAGAGGATTTGTCATTCGATGTCGGCAATCCGGGCATATGACAAGTGGCCCCCGGCATGTCCGCGTCGCGTCGCTGGGAGCGAATTCAAAATGTGCCATGAACATTACCATAACTGATCTTGTTTCAGCCATGGCCGTGGCGCCATCATCTGCCCAGCTCTTTGATGCTTTGCAGCTTCTGTATTTTTTGCGAGCACTGCAGATTGCTGTTTGCCAAATGATTTTCTGCGGTTCATTTAAGTCACGAACTGCCCCGAAATGCGCTTCCACCAGCGACTTGACTTTGACTTCATCTTTGACTCTCGGACTCGCGGATCGGACTGGCATGTTCTTTTGTCCGTGATTTCATTTTGATTTGCACGACAAAACCAAAACGTAGGTGCCTCTCCTCCCTCGAGGTGCCTCTCCGCCCCCCCACAGCCACTGCCGCTGTCATTGAATTTTAATTTAATTCAATGCAAGCCGAATGCAAACAAAAAATTGCATCTGACTCTATTACAATGCCAGAGACAAGATCGCCCGGCGATAATAAAAAGCTGGGAACATTTTTTCTTATAGCCAGCCTCCGGTGCTCTGATTCCCATTATTGGTCATGCCGATGATCATGACGGCGATGATACTGTTCTTGTTTCGCTGCTGACCGAAAAATGTCTTCATTTATGCTACGTTTATGCTAATGGATCAGAGATGGCCATACCGAATGGGGTAATGATCGAGGGAAACCAGCAGAGATCTTCGGGTGCTCCTCGTTGCGAGGGAGTGCTCGAAAAATGGGGATTTGCTACTGTGTGTAATGTGGGGAAGAAATTTAAAATGGGGAAGAAGACTATATATGAAATTAAAGTAGGCTTGCTAATTTAAATATACATAAAAAGCTTAATTTCTAGTTTACCAAAGAATTGTATAAACTATTCCCTTCCATATTTCGATATATACTTATATTTCCCCAAGTCTCCACCTAAATATAATCTTTAATAATAATTCACCTTAACCCAGTTAACCCCTGGCGAATATATTTCCCACTTAGACTCCACTTAGGCTCGAAATTTAGCAATCACCAAAGAAAGCCGCACATGAAAAATTGCCTATTTTTAGCCTTTTAAGCCACACGCAAGACGTTTTAATAATAAAAATTTAATTTGTGGCGAACAAATTAATTTCTGAAGCGCATTTACACCTCCTAATCGCAATCACTAAATTGTCGAACGGCGCAAGGCGAGCCGAAGAGCCCAGGGCCCAGATCCAGTCCCAGACCCAGACCCAGACCCAATCCCGATCCCAGACTCATTCCAGCGAAGTGGGCGTCACCGCGAGTAGAAGGCCCAAGGCGAACTCGGGCCAAGGCACACGGAGGAGAGCCATTAGGCGCACCTAAGCGGCGGGATTAGTGGACGAGGACGAGGAGGAAAAGCAGACCCAAGCCAGATCCAATGCCAATGCCAATTTTCCCAGACTCTGGGATGGGATGGAGTCGGTCGGTCGTCTGGAGCCGTGCAATTACTGCTTCGAGCACAACGCCGGCTATCACTTGCACCAACAATATCAATATTTATGCAGACGATAACACCTTCTGATTTACACCAGCATCGCATGCAGATCCCCGCCGCCTACGGACAGATGGAGCTGCAGTTTGGATGTGGAGCTCAGGCCGGAGTTTGGGTCCTCAGTTTGTTGCCCATTTTTCTATTAAGAGCTCAACACTTGCGCTACTGCCAGCCGGGGCGAACGGCAACCGGCAACCGGCAATTTTCAAGTTAACGCCCCGCATTGGCCCAAAAAATACAACAAAAGCAAAAACATCACCGATCCACCGTAGACATTTATATATATATGAAACGAGAGAAGAAACTATAACATGTTCGACATAATGGATATTAGCATAAATTCTGCGCCGCCAAGACACGGCCACAAATGTTGCTGCCGCCGCCGCCTTGATTGCCCAAACCCAGAAAATGTAGCAGGCAGAAATTCGTAAGGCGGTGTAACAGTGGGCTGTTTTATATTTAAAGGAATTTCCTACCAAATGATACAATTTTTTAATTATATGAGATTGGAAACATTTAAGAAAGTTGGTAACTGATCCAGATATATGTATGTATTTTCCTTAAAATAATTCGTACATGAAAAACATCCATGGCCTTTAAGTACTGTTTTATTTAACTTCCTACTTGAGTTTGAGTTAAGTTTCTTATTAAAGTAACTAGAAAATGCCTATAATTAACAACTAGAATTTTATTTAAAATGAAAATATTTTCCTAATTAAATTATGGGTTTTAAGAATGCTCACAAGTAATCAATTACTCTTAATATCTTCTCAAGTAATCGAATACGTTTTTGAGATAAATCAAATTTGCCAACGAACCCATCAACAATTCTCTCTTTAAATATTAAATTATACTCCATCTTATCTATTCAATATATTTATTGAAAGATGGGTATCTTTACATATTTATAATTATTTATATTATTGGTTCACTTTCTTGGCACAAAGTTGTACTCCAAAAAATAAATAGAAAAATTGAAAATTCAAATACTTCAATTTGTGATTAATATAAAACCCACTCAAATTTTACTGATCCACATTTATAGGTACCACAAACCACTGTGGATCGTCGCGGGCTGGTGGGAATGGAAACGGGATCGGTGCTTTTTCCAGCTCCTGATGCCGACTGGCGGCTGTGGGAAGCTGCTGTGCTGTGTCGCTGGATGGAAAGATGGAAATAATGAAAATTTGCTCAGGCAAATAAGGCGTAAAAAGTAAATAAAATAAAGATGCGCATGTTTATTGTAGTTGCTGGCCGCCGACTTTTTCCGTCGATTGAGAATGTTGCTTTTATTATTTATTGAGTTGTTATTAGTGCAAACTACGCTTGTTGCAATTGCGCAGCTTGTTTATCTGATTTGGTTGCAAGTTGCAGTTGCTGGTTGCCAAGTAGCAAGTTGCATGTTCAGGTAGCCGCTACATCGCGTACGGATACAGATACAGATATGTATATATAGATGCATATATATATTGGCAACATGTTGCCAAAGGTGAACGTGGCCGCTGCTGTGCATGTTTTGTGTTTTGCCGCCAAACGAGCTGAGTTATTGCCCAAAAGCCAAGCGGCCACTTAATTAATACATGCAACCGCATTACCATTGCCGCCTATCAATCGTCAAGAAGGTAACTAAAGAGGTATTAAATTTGTTATTAATATATATACATTTTATTGAGGATTTAATTTTAATTTAAGGCTAACTTTATGTAACTATATATATCGTTATCTTCTCACTCCCATCTCTTATGGTCAAAGGCAACTCGAGCACTGCTCCAAGTGGAAAAACTCGCTCATCGACCTGGCATTGGCAGCTCCATATGTCGTCGTGTGTCCTCCTCCCCCGAACCTCCGCGCCATGGCTATTTTCAGCTGAAAATTACTTTATAGTGTTGGCGCGCATAAATTGATGTAATCGTTTGTTACCATTTCTGAAACTGAACTGGACTGCCACTCAATTGCTGCTTTGTCTCTGACCAACAGCAGCCACCATGGCCACACTCTCTTATCGCGCATTTGCGCATGCGTTTCACACTTGGTGGAAGTACGAATCGAAGTTGGAATCGGAGTCGGAGTCGGAGTCCCCCTAGTGCCCTCATTGCCCCATGGATCTCCGGCATCCGAGGCATCCGTGGCATGCGCCTGCGTACGATGCGGCATGGCCACGGGAATTTCCTCTTTTTTCTTGGTTTCTCTTTGTTTTTCTTGGGCTCTTGTTTACTCCGATTCAGTCGGCAGCAATTGTTGATTGCCGACGGGGTAGTGATGATTCCAGGTAAAAATTTTAGCAAAATCAGGGTATTGAAAATGGGAAATAAATCACTTTTCTTATACGAAATAAATGCCTTAGTATGGGTTACTTTTCGTAAAGAATTCAGTAATTTAGTAATCTTAGAAAATGTAAAATGAATTTAGAACATGATTTGGTAAAGAAAGAAATATTTAAGAATGTTTTTTTATTTTTCATTGCTGTAAGGGTAGTTTAAAGTTAACTAATTAAAAAGAAGGAAAATCAAATCAAATAGTTTGAACAAAGAATTAATTTCTTAGCAGTCTGTACAAGCTATTAAAACTATTGTTTATAGTTAGAAATATTTATATATATGTAACCAAGGTGCCATTTATAAAGCCACAAAGCAAACTGCTTTCGATGTTGTATCTACAACTAAAAGTAGGTGTTGCCAAAAAAATAATGGAATGATGCTTCATTTGCAGCCATTAACGTGGCGGTTAGCAATCAAATCAATGCACAATTTCCGTTGCTGTTCAATGGGGCATGAATTGGGGAGTAACCGGCTGTTATAGATGCTTTAACAGTTAACGGCAACACCTATTAACATCGGGAAGACCGGAACAAAGGACACTTGAGCAGCTGTCCTGCGAGGATCCTAGGGAACACCCGCTCCATTGACTCGCCCGTGATGTTGTCACAACAATGAGGGCGCTAAAATGAGCACGATCTGCCGATGAACGGATATCTGCCGTTGAGCAACAATATTTATAGTGTTTATAGGGAAACATTGTCCCTTTGTAACTGCTGACAATGCTGCAGCGACCCCGACATCGAGGGTTGACTGTGCGGTATGTCATCGCTTGGCAGGCAAACAAATTTATTGATTAATGCCTCTGAATGACTTCGATCTCGATCACAAAAGACCTTCTGTGTTGGCTGCAGAAATAGAAGAGAGACAAATAAACTCATAAATTACCCACGACGAGTGCGACTATTTCTTTCCTCTGATTTCGTTTCAGACTCTTGCTGAATGCCGTTTTCAACAATTGCCAATCACCGCCGAACGATTGGCTCTGCTGCGCTCTCACTTGTGTATATAGACTCGTATCGTTCCCTTTTGCTACGCGTTACTCATTGCCAATACAATATAAAGTTCATTATTTAGCAATAAATTTGTTATGACATGTTTTGCCAGGCGTGTTGGGCCCCGACGATTGGCCAGGCTTCTTTATATTTCCACTTATTCTATAGAGTGCGCGATCGCAGTGATCAGAGTTTAGCTTTTGGCATTTGCCAAATGATCTTTTAAATGGGTTCCGTTCCGCCGCTGAATAATGGAAATTAAAAATGCTACAGTTGAAGGCTAAAGTCGGTAGCATTTGCATACACCGAATCGAGCTTAATATTTCAATTCGCAATGGCAAGGCATATTTCCATTAGTTAATCACCAATCACCAATCACTTGAACTAAATGTCACAGCAGCCACAATCACTTTGCACTCTCGTTGTGAAACTAAACCGAAAAAATTTGTTTTGATTTGTTTTTTGGGGGTTCAATTCGAAGGAGACTGTAATTGATTTTCTTTAAGTTTAGAATTATAGCCAAAATGGAGGGACACATTACTTAAAATTAAGTTACCTTAATTATTTTTTAATCAAAGTACAAGGAAATACATGCGTAATAAAAGAAAGTGCCAAACCTTTTATAAGCACTTTGAAATCTCTTTAAAATGTGTCTTAAAGTATGATATCTGAGTACTCAAATGTGTTCTCCCATTTTAAAACATTATTGAAATGTTTTCTGTAGCACCCCGGTAAATATTTTATAAGGAAAACTTCAAACAGTTGAGTCTTATTCTGTTTTTTAACCACAGCTATGGCTTCCAAATACTAAATATTGCTCACATTTCTTCCATCTCACACACTTGTCCCCGCGGCAAACATTTCAATTTGAATTATATCAGATTAACCAATCACAAACCCAATGGCCATTAAGTGGCCCCCAAAGCAGGTGTTAAGCCTTCTTTCGCCTCCGCCATGTGCCACCAATGAAGACAAATGACCGGCTCGATGGCCATTACTTATCCACTCTTTACACGGCCGCCCACAGCCGCTCTCGACATCTCGCTCTGGCCCGCGAGTGCGAGTGCGAGTGCTAGTGCTAGTGTGTGTGTGTGTGTCCAAATGTACAAGTGTGCGAGTGTGGAGCGCAGGCATCGAGTTTGTCGCCTAAGTCATTTGTTATTTCGTCCGATACAAAGTGGTGTTCGCGTGAGTAATTGGCGAGTTGATTTGTTGTGATTTGATTTGATTAGCATGTAGATCATCACGATCATCGCAGCCCAAACAAAATGGTTAAATGGATAAATTGTTTAGCAACAGGAGGAGGAGCTGCAACAGTGGCAGCATCAAATTAAAGACACATGACCACAATTTTGCGCTCCACGGCAGTTTGTCGCCATTAGCGTCGAGGTGAAATCTCAGCCAGGAGTATGGCAAAGTCAACCACCACGGAGGAGATCGGCCGGCGAACGAATCTGATTGCCTGTGACGGCATTAGAAATACAAGAGATCCAGCGAGATCCAGCCAAGAGATCCAAGCGAGATCGAAGTAACAAAAAGAAACGTCGCCCCGGGGCCGAGGCCGAGGCAGAGGCATTTGTGTCATTTGTATGCAAGAGTAACAAGCCAGCGAGACGATCGAATGCATTGAGTCCCAACAGATTAGCTGGACGCGGGCCGATGGACCGCCCCAGAGCTTGGACAGCTGGAGATTCATGTGCACAATGAATGGACACACAGCCGCCGCGCAATCGCAATCGCTGTTGCAGTTGCAGTTGCAGCTTCTATCCCAGCCAAAGTTAAAGCCACAGCCGACTGCCGATCAAATCGATGCCGTGTATCGTGTACCTCTCCATCCAGAGACGGCATCGCCATCGATTTAATTACAACAAACGCGTCAGCAAATTGCCTGACGCGAACATTTGCACACTTTGAAAGCAAAGCAAACAGTCGAAACAGCAGAAACGGATCGGAAAAATACAAGGAAAGGAGGCTGCAGGATGGTATTAAGACTAGGTGTTACCTTTTACCAAATTTAAAGTTCATCTATACAGACATTTGAGCTCAATTTAAGAATATTTTCTCTTAAAAAACAGGATAAGTAATCTTTTATCTTATTTTAAGGGTTACCCAATATTAAAAATAATATTAAAATTAAAAATATAAAGGTTATTGCTTCTAGGGACTTCGATTAAAATTTATACAGTTTCTAAGACCTCACTTAAATAAGTTTTAAGCACAATTGTAAATTAATTTAATAGGTATTTTCTATTTTAACGAATATTTATTCATCATACCCTTTTACAATCATCAATATACCCTACCATCGCAGTAGAAGCAACAAAAAAATCAACAAAAATAAATGGAATCAAATGAGAATTGCCCGAGCCTCTGGGATGGCCTAGACAGAGGTCCAAAAAATGTATCCATCCCCAAGCTCGTGTACCTTGGAGCGCCATCGAGTTAACAGCAAGTGGCGGTGCATTTGGCTTTGATCTAAGGCTCAAATCTTTTGGCCCTCTCGCTCTCCCGCCGTCTTGGCCGTTATTGTTAGCCCACTGTGCGATGGTAACTGTGTGGCAGCAGCAGTTGCCTCTGGTCTTGGTCTCAGCCCGATTCTCGTTTGGCCATTAAATGCCACCGAAGTTCACTTGCGCTCCGCTCTGTGATCGTGATTGTGACTGAGTGATATTGGATGTCTGACGTCGAGGATGCGAATGAGACGCAGACTGTCTCTGCTATTGCACCTGCCCCTGCCCCTGGCCCCTACCTCTGCCTCTGCCTCATGTACATCTGTGTGCCTGGCGAGGTGTGAAAGGTGTTTAGTTGTTGACTAATTGTTGACTCTAAGTTGAGCATACCAAATCGAACGGCGTCGCGAACAGCAGCAAATCAAATTGTAATTGAAAAGTTTCGGCAATGATGCGAAGACAACTTTTAAAAGATTTTGATAAGGGGGAATCAGCGGGCTTATGGTCTCTTTTATATAGCATATTTTAGGGAAAATTTAATATTTTGATTTACTATATATAATATATGTATGTCAATTCTAAGGAGAGTTATATTTTAAAGAAAATGTTTAAAGAGAAGTCAAAGCCTGAAAACTTATCTTAAAAGCTATAATTTTTTGACATGCTTTAAGGATTGTTTAAATTAATTTTACTGATTTTAGGTTATTTGTTTAAACAATAAATTCTTTAGTTAATGCAGGGTTTTAGCTCTTCTTCTCCCATCCTTGGTCCAAATCTTAACCATATTTCTATTAAGCATGCACAGCTGATGATCGGCTGGGAAATGTGACCGGCAAAAAACTCGGATGACGAAGAATGTTTGGGAGCCTGGGACAGAGTCTGCTGGGCATGAAACCGAGTCTGCTGAGTCTGCTGAGCGTGCTGCCCCCGTGACACATTGCACATGCTGGGAGCTCGGCACCGGGTCCACCGTCTGCCTCCCCCCGGCATCCGCCAGAGCCGCTGCACTGCCCCGTGTCAGGTGAGTGAGAATTGTGTCACATAGTCAGGCGCTGACACTCGGCGACTCCAGTACGAGTCCAGAGTAGTGGAAGGATGCCGCTGCCGGAGTAGCGGTATATTTGCCTGTGCCAAAAGTTTTTCCTGGAAACAATCGCGCGGGCAAAGGCATTTTCCCGAGGCCGCCGCCTGCTACTCCAACTGACGCTGCCTCCGACTCCACTCCACTCCATAAATCTCGCCACACAATGACAAAATATTTGCAAATCGCAAGGCGCGCTTCAGAGGAGCCGCCACTCGATACAAATCTATTTTCGTTCCCCGACTCTGTTCGGTTTCGGTTGGCATTATTATATTGTTTGCCCGGGAACAGTGGTCCAAGGACCGCCACAAAGTTAAGGATTAACGAGCATTTTTTACATGGAAAATTAAATAAAGCTGGAACTATGTTTCTAAATTGCAACGTAACTAACTAATGACAGAAAATAACAAGCTTTTACATAAATTTTAATTTGGAAAACACGTTTATTTTGATTGATTTTTATTATAACTATAACATTTATTTTTTAGCGAACTAAGATGAGTAGGAAAATGTTTTATGCGTCAAGTCACTAATGAACCAAGCCAGTAATAACTTTTTCACTTTGTATTTCATAAGAAAAACAAACGAATTTAGTTTTCATGAAGGATGCAGTTAAAGGCTTTTCCTAATTAAAGGGAACCTCCTCTTTTTTCAAGAAACTAATTAGTGACTTAATGGAAAGTCATGAAAAACTTATGTGAGTTTTAGCATAGTTTAAGATATTTTCAGGGGAAAAGCTTAACAAAAATTAAATCATTAAATCCTAATTTAGTTTCATAAATAGAGTTATTTCTAAATCAAAGTTTTAGGACTACACAATTAAATAAAAAGCTTTTGTAAATAGTTATTAAATGTTTATTTCATTATAGTTTTCTTAGCCTTTTCTCAACCTCCCGACCACTGTCCTGTGGTGTCCCCATCTCGGCGCAAGTTGGCAGCCTGGCCAGCGTGCGAGAGCATCTCCTGCTCCCTGGATCCTCCGGCTGTTCGCCTTCGCCTTCAACTTGTTATGCGACCCAAACAATTGTCTATTCTTTTTCAAATGCAACTGCCGCCTGGTAGCAGCGAGGCTGGGACATCACACGACTGCGACGACGACGACGACTACTCCCCTGGGGGCAGTCGAGGAGTCTCCGGCTGAGATCCGCTCTCCTGCAGCCTTGTGGGACCCCAGCCAGCCGATTCTCGTCCACTCCTGGGGCTTCGCTTAGCTTGGCTTTATTTTTGTTATAGTTTTTTGTTTGTCTTTCTTTTTGCTCCTTGCTGGGCGCGTTTAACATACAAATTGTTACACTTACAAGGTGAAATTTATTATTGCCCACAGCGTGGCAGCTGAGCTCTCGCCATGGGATTATTCACGGCGGGATTAGAGCTAGCTCTTCGTCGCCTCCTCACCCTCTTTTTCCTCTTTTTCTAGTAGTTTTTCTATTTTTACTTAACTTTCAATTAATGTCCCAGTCATTTATCCGCTTCGTTTACATTTGGTTAGATTTTCCGAGTCGGTTGAGAAACCTTTGCGAGAGTGGTGGCTACTGTGCTGCCTACTGTTGACTTGTCAAGGAGTTTATGGTCCATTCCACCTACTCGGCAATAAATCATGCCTTAATTTATGTCGCCACTCAATAATAACGAAACACCGACAACCGAATATGGCGACACGGTGCCATAATTTCATAGCCAAGTTAGCCGTATAAAGGAGGCACGATGAAGATCGCCGAGAGCGCAGTTCACTTCCAAAGCGAATGGTCTAGGTGTTCCAGTTCCTAAAGTTCATTTAATGTGCTCAATTGGTATGGGAATTGATAGGTAATAATTAATTATATGATAAATTAGGAACGCAAGTGAAATAAATATTAGTACTTACACTCTTGAAAAATGTTAAGTCTGTATTTCTGCGGTTACAAAAAGCTTTGAGTTGAGTTGTTATAATTTTATAATCCTGATGAAAGTGCTTAATTTTCAAATTAATTTATTTACCTATCAAAGCTTATTATCATTATTTTTTAAATTTTTATTGTAAATATTAATAGCTCAAGTTATTAATTTAAATATAAATTCCATCGATTTTGATTTCAAAATGTATTTCTATAAACTTCAGAGTATGATACAAACCAAAATTTGTATAAAATTAATTTTGACTCTTCATACTCTTCATAGATACTATTATAAAAACACAATTAATTCTTTTACCCTCTTTTGCATGTCTATGAACATATTCCCTTCTATCTAGAACTAAAACCCTAATATATAAATTGGCAAATAAATTCGTTTGCTGGATTGGTCCATGCGTTGGCACGTCTGCTGAGGCTGCCACATTGCGTTTGCCGCATGCATTTGTCAATGTCGCTTGCCTTCAATGAGAGGGTCCTCTGAGCCAACTCACTTTTTTATTTTTATTTTCTTGCTCAGCTCCAGCAATATGTAACGAAAAAAACTTTCGCCTGCAATCCGCATGGGTCCATTTCCATTTCCACTGCCATCTCCATTGTAACAAACTCGTGGAGACGCTGCGGGCAACCCGTCATAGGTTGATACTCCGTTTCCTGTTGCATTCAATGTTGCAACGCGTGACTTGGTTTCGGTTTTGGTTTTGCTTTTTGGCGGCGGGAAAGAAAAAAATATATATATATGCGAGTATATGAAAATACATACATGTTAGGTATTGCTAAAAATTTGCAGCAGTTTTGTGGTTCAGTTCGCACGTTCATGGCAGTCAACAATAAATGCCTTTTTAGGCAGCCGTTTAAAGCCAAATGAGTTATGGCTGTTGGCACTCTGGCTCGACACATTAGCACCACAAATACCCGAACGAACGAGAAAACTTTGACGGATGACGGTCAACCCCATGGAAAACGAGACCCTTTTCAAATGATCACGATGCAGAGGAGAAACATTTGCTGGGTGTGCTTGAGCGAGGGACGGTTAAGTGTATTTTGTTTAGTTACTGGGTTTACAAATTAGAGTTTAAATAGGTGGATCTTTTAATAATACTTTCAATGTATAAAATGTACTGTACAATAAAGAAGAATAAAGTATTTTAAATAAGCACCTAATTAAATAGGTATTTTTCATGTTAAATATGATCTCTAAAAATGTATAAATACCTTAACCAAAACTCTTATTATTTTATATATTTTTTCTACCACATAAATATAAATATATTTATAATTTCTTTCAATCAATCATATATTATCTGCTTTTTAATAAAATCCAATCCAAGTTTACAAACTTCTTGGGTAATACATCTTAAAATAGTTATGGGGAAATTTATCCCAATTTTCCCCCCACTAAATTTCAAGTAGTATTTTCCCCTAAAATCACATAACTTTGACAAAAAGCTAACTAGCCAAGGAATTTTCATATCCCAGTGTAATCTTCTCACCTGAAAGTTATTTTGCCAGCGGTGTTGACTTGATTTTGATCGCCCAGCCACGCACTCATCTCGTTTCGTCTCGTTTCGTTTCCATCTATTTGGGTTGACAAGTTGAGCTCTGAGCTCCCCTCCAGAGATGCACCCGATCCTCGGGATGCACTGCAATTACACACACCGGGGCATGGACTCGTGTTAGGAGAGACTGCTGGGAATTTGTAATTGCATGTGCATTACGCACTTGTCGCTCTAAGCTGATCCAGCTTTGCCATGCCTGATTGCGGTCTCTCTCTGCCGAGGAGATGCTCCGTAATTAAAATGAAATCAGCATACGGCTTAATTTCGGGCTCGGACTGGGATTTGAACTGGGAAACCGAGAGACGGAGAGACGGAGGCTAACACTGAGACCCGTCCGACTGCTTGTTGTTTGTCTAATGCGTAACATCGTTTGGATTCCCCACTTCACTGCTCCAAATCTGTCCGTTCTCATAAATCCGTCTGGCATTTTGCATGCCACTCATCATCTGTTAACTTGGCGAGGATTAATTTAATTTTAGCCTCTTCCTCGCGCTGTCTCTGTTCGCCTTTATATTTATTTGCTGAGCATCATTTTCACGTCTAAGTAGGCAGTCGGCTTTGGAGCGAACAGATCCTCTGGCAGACCGTTAACCCTTGGTGGAAAATGTATCCAGGGATTTTCATTTTGCAGACAGAAAAAAATCAAAGATTAATTTACATGATTTATGTTGGTATTTCCTTGATTAAATTAAGGTAAATAAAATAAAATGTATTAGTATTGTAATTAACTGAAATAATAAATATATCTTATTTTAACTTACGTAGTATTATTATTATTTCCTTAAATTATTTTTTCTCCAGCCTTACGGCAACTTCAAAGTAAGAAAGTCGTGTAAGCTATAAGTGCCTAAAACTATCTCACATCATTCTCCATCATTACATATAATCCCTAATGTGCCATACCCAACGATATCATTTTAGTTCGCTTTTGGCCAGCAAACTCCTTTTGCAGCTGACAGTTCTTGTAATTGATAACGCAAACGCCGACTAAACGTGTCATAAAACTGTCGTAAATTGTTGTGCTGATCTAGATTGTCGAATACAGACATCACCTGGAGACGCGAGATCTGAGTAATTTACCAAAAACGAAATGAACTTGTTGCTGCTGCTTCTGCCGCGAGGAGGCATCTTCCCAGATCCCAGATACTCAAGATACATCGGATACACCAGATCCTAGATACGCGGAGCCTGCTCTCCTGGCTGATCGCTACTGGGTTGCTACTGGTAAGGCGATAACCAAAACTAAAAACGATGCCCCCTAGGCGCTTGCTCTGGCTGAATCCATTTCAAAAGGCAGGCCGCTGCTCGGCAGGCCAAGATCGGGGCAGGCGAAGGTGGAGGCGACCTGGGTATCATCGATCATCGATCATCTGGCGGGCTCTCGCTGAAAATGGCTTCCAGCTGCGTAGGAAAACACCATCGCATGACCAAATCGCACTCGCACTCGCCGAACTCTCCTACTTTCTTCTTTGCACTCTGCTCGAGTTGTGATTGCGGGAATCGCTTCTTTTGCGAGCATCTTCACGAGGACAGTGGCCACTTTTTCTGGCCTCCTCCAGCGGCAGCTGCCTGTCTTGTTTTGGCACATTTATTATTATTATTATTAAATATCAACGTCGTTTGTCGTTAGCAATTTTTGTTATTTATGAGCTCAAGTTATGCCTTTTGGGTGTTTCGAGAATTTGGGCATGACACACACACACTTCAGAGCTGTGCTGCCTCCCAGATGATTATAGCTAAAGTGTGATTGTGTCACAGTGATGAACTCGCCAAATGTTATAAGCCAAAAGGGGGGATATTTTGAAGACTTTACATTACGTATACGTAATATATTTGCATATTTTTAATGTATTTATTTCGAAGATGTATTAATTACTTTCACTTAAGAAGTTCAATTTTAAATGTTGTATTTAATTTTAATCTCTTTGGATTATAAAGATTTAACTAGATTTTCCATTATTTTTTAAAATAATTAAACGGCGACATTATTTTTTAAAATAATTAAATGGCGACATTACGTATACGTAATATATTTGCATATTTTTAATACATTGATTTTGAAGATATATTAATTACTTTTATCTAATAGGTGCAATTTACAAAAATGTAATTTAATTTAAGTCTCTTTGGATTATAAAGATTTAACTAGATTTTCCATTATTTCCTAAAATAATTAAACGGCGACATTACGTATACGTAATATTTAGACATTATAAATCGAAACGTTAATACTTTTGACTTGATTGTTTTGCATTTCTTTAACTATTATAACTACTTATATTTATGTGTATTTTAAAACACTAAACACTAATTTAAAATTAAGTACTTTTTCATGTTAACAAGTTTTTAATAAAAACACAAAGCAACTTAAATGTATTAAAACAAAGAACTTACTAAATATATTAATAGGAATTATAAAAATACCTATAATATGTAGTTAATAATAATCTATAAATAATATAAATTTATAATATAAATATAAATAATATAAATATATATAAAATATAAATAACCCCCTATAGCTCCCAAATAAAATCGATCATCACTGGCGCCCCAATGGAGAATTATACACTCATACGTGCAGCAGGCACTTGTGTGTGCCTCAATGTTTGGAGCCCATCCATATGGCCGATGCCAATTAATGACCAAATTAGTGAGGCACTCATAGACAAACACTTGACCGATTATGGACCGGGATTTTCTACTGATTTGGTTCGAATTGTGATTTATTTCTGCAGACTGTCTTTGATTTCTTTGTTAGTCAGTCCCAACTGCCTCTGCTCGAAACTGGACTCGAACTCGTCGCACCGAACTCCTCCGATGGGGGAAAGTCGGTGGGAGAACAAAGTGAAATGCATACTCCGCATGTAAGTAGGCAATCAAATCGACGCTGAAACATCAAAGTGCCATGGCCTTTCATTTCGGTACAAGCTCGAACCGAAGGACTCCAAAACGAGCTATCAACCTCGAGCCGGCATCTGTGGCACGTAGTAAAAGCCAGAGCCAGCCGGGCCATAAAAGGGTTTTTCCCCCGATTGCTGTGAAATATGATGTGCAGTCCTCAAATACTAATTAGTAGTCCCCTCCGCCAAATGTGGGGGGAGGCTCTAAGCAAGTGTTGATGATTTTCTGCCCCCTCTGTCTAGAGTCCGTTTCATATGGATACATACTAAAGATCATTCAAAGCCATTCCAACCTATATACAATCGACACAATCCAAAGTGTGTGTGCGCAGCCTCTGGAGTGGCTAACAAATTGTGAAAACAAATTACTGTCATAAATGTCAGCATTACAAACTGACAACAATCAATACATCAATCTCGGTGCGTTGTCAACTCAAAACAAAACACAGGAACGGTCAATAGCAACAACAATAATAAATTATGACAGTTTTGAGTGCTGTAAAAAGTGGAATAAAAACACAAACACACAGAAAAAGTGTCGCTCCTGCTGCAATTATAAGATAGTGTCTATGTCCAGATCTTGATCCGCGTCGACAGCTCACAGCAATGCGACAATGACAAAAACCTGGAGACTTTAATGAAATCAAAGCCCAGCGAGCCGGGCAATCCTTTCTGAATTGCATCCACAAAAACCGTACAACAACTAAATGATTACAAAAATCTAAATTGAATTTCGCCATAAATCGAATCAATGGGGAAGTCGCTGGGCCTGCTGCTGACTGGCAGCTAATCCAAACATGAAATATGCCGGAATAACCCAGTCCCGACAGCTTCACTGTATAAATTCTAAGGCCAACGCATAATGTTCAAAAAAATATAGAAAAAAAATATGTTGGCTATATGCGACTAGAGGAATAATCTGCAGAATGAATTACTAAGTTAAAATAAATAAAAATAGAGTAATAAATTTAACTCTTTGAAAACAAGTTTCTAGAATGATGTTTTACATAAATATTTAAATACATTTCTTAATTAGAAACGTATCGCATAAGAGTGCTTTTCTTAAATCTTATTTTACACAAGCTAAAATAATTACAAATAAGAATGTTGAAAACATAAACTTTCGGAGATGTAAGTGATAAGTAATCAACGACATTTCAAGTGAAAAATATAGCTAAATAAGCTTTAGAAAAAGAAATCTAACAAATATTACACTTATCTAATATATAATCATTTAATTATTTTAAGGAGCTAAATAAACACCTTATCATTAAGCTAATATACCCTTTCGACCCATTTACCTTTCTTTAGGGCAACGAGGAACAAAGCTACATTGGGTGCTGCCTGTAACGGTGCCGCTCTGAGATTATCTAAGAGATTTAGGACTCGGAGGGAGAGCGGCAGATAGGAGACCATTCCAGGGACCGGAGGAGCGGTGGAGTCCGGCAATCAATAACTTAAATTACAAAGTAATTGCAGAGGCATTCACAGCACGCTGTAGCAGCTTCGCTGCGCTTTCGGCCTGCCACTAGCAGAATCAGCGGCTAAAATCCGGGGGGAGCCTCATCGTCATCGTCATCGGCATCGGCGTCGTCATCATCAGTATCAGATTCAGCATCGGCAGCGGCATCAGCAGCAGACTCTCGGATTCAGCATCATCCACATCCACATCCACAGCACCTGAGCCTCGGAGCCCGGGGCTCTCGGATCGCCGCTGGCTGTCGTCACAAATGTTACACTTGATGGTAATGATGATGGACAGATTGGTACCAAAGTCACTCAAAAAGCGTTGCCGTTGCCAGCTCCGATTCTGATACCCAGACAGCGGATAAAGCCGAGCCTCAGCCCCGGGGCTCGCCGGCTGGGAGATGGAGATGGAGATGGAGTTGGGGCCAGGCCAATCCGGTAGCCGGTCTGTCAGTAAGTTGAAAATTGTTTTAAAATTGCTGTTACATGTCTGAATGCAAGCAGATTGAATTACAAGCTGGCCGAGCAAATGCTTTCTGATCATCATCACAGCCACTGCCACAGTCTCTCCGACTCGGTGGTGCGAGTGGCAACTGCTACCGACTTGGGATCCAGTCTAAAATTAAATATTGCAGCACCCGATGGTAAAATCAGTCAGTGCACACACATATATGGTATAATCTAAATTTAAGTGTTGACACATTCGACTGTCGCTCGGACTGATATCGTTGCGAGAACTGTTTACAGCATTTTTGTTGGATAGAAGGGCAGGTCCTGGGGTAATTTAATTATGGAAAGTTGGAAATACAAATTAAAAGATCAGGAAATATTTGTACAAAATTGTATTGGTTCATTTTTAGACTGAAAATCACATGTAAATAATAATATTTAATGTTGAGAGAGAGTTCCTTATAGTTCCCTTATAGTTTACTGACTATATAGATTATAGGCATCTGTAACGCCTGCAAATTTTCCATCTGCTGCTGCAGCATTAGCATAATTTTGCTCTCCCATAGAATTAGCCGAAGGCAACTTCCTTTGGCAATTCCCTTGCGGCTGCCCCAAAGATCCAAAGAAGCCGTCGCAACATTTCCCTAATGACGGCAGTTTTAGTTTATGTGATTAGACTTGCAAAATGATGCGACACCCCGGCAGAGTCCCAGGAAATCTGGAGAATGGAAATGGGAACCAGGAGGAGACGGTGGCGGGAAACGAGGAACGCGTGACACTCGCCTCTTTGGCCGCTTATCTTTTATTTAACATGTTCGCTCTGTATAAATATGGAGGAGCCGCCGCCGTATTGCCACAAGTCTGGCCCACTCTGGGCCCGTGGAATAGCTTCATTTGCGGCATCATCGGCATCTGCTGACGGCCGTGGCCATTCCTGCACTTCATTAATTATGCGAACTGCTCTCGAAGCAGATCGGACCAGAATTGATGGCCATGGCATGGGAACGGGTTCGCTGCAAGCTGGAGGCTGAAGGCTGCAGTCAAGCGACTGGATGCCCGGCACTGCAGCCATCGTTTGCGGCATGATAAAGTTGTAATTTGTTGGCAGTTAAAGGTGTTGCTTATAGTGCAACTAATCGACATCATAAACTAAACTATGCGTGGCTAAACGAGATCGGTTAATGTGTGTCTGCCAAATGATGATGACAATGTGGAAAGGAATGGAATAGCACGGAACATGAGCTCAATTACAAGATCGGGGATATTGTTTCTAGGCTAGCAAATAATGGCTTTTAGGCTAAATTGAAAATATTCTTAGACAAGAGATATTCAATAGAATTTGATGGGAAATATATACACTACTCCTATACCTTGGCTCTTCCCTGCCACATCTGAGCATTCAAATTTCTGTTACCAGTTTCCATCAATCTTGTTGCCGAGTAATTAAGCTTCTTTTCAGCAACGACAAAAAACTTTCTCTGCTGTTGCCAGGCTGAGAATTCGGCACACACAAAAATAGCAACAGAAAATGCCAAAAGAGTTAAAGATTCGCTAAGCCTAATTCTGGTTCCCCGGCCTGGAGCCCGACCTCCACTGCCTCCACTGCTTGCCGCCTGGTCAAGGGGTCGGGGTCGTTGGCGTCTATATACAATATTTCTTAAATTAAATTATCAAAAAGAATTTCACTAGTTGGCATGCCGAGCCCAGGCTCCCGCCATGACACGCCCCCCGGCCGCCCCCTCGTTTTATTGCAACCTGCTCTAGGAGGCAGAGAACGAAAAAGAAATTCTGTGGCAAGTGCCTCGACTAGGGATTACCCATTACTTGCTCTAAAAAATAAAGCAAGTCGAGAAGGGCGTTTTTGTGTATTTATTTTTTAAATAAAATTAAATTATTTACTATATTCAAGATAATTTAAAAATGGTTTTAAATGATAGAATGATTTTCAAAGCATTTTTATTGATTTACTGTCTTAAAATCAAGTTGATTTACAAAATATTTATTTTAATAAATAAATGGTAATCTTTTGTTGGGCTTTAACAGATCCTATAATCCATTATACCCTATAGTTTCTATTTATAAGGAGTACAACAAGTGGAGAAAAGGGGGAACTTGCTGAGAAAAAAAAAAAAAAAAAAGAGCAAAAGAAATTCCGAAAATTTTCCCACACTTCATGAAGGAGGCGCACGGACACACACAACAACCTCAAAGAGAGAGAGAATCACACACACTCCCAGGCAGCCACTCATATTTGTTTATGGCTGAAGAAGAAGCCTTCCAGAAGAGGCAGCAGGGCACTCGGAGGATGGAGGATGGAGGTCGGAGCACAGAGCACGGAGCACATGTTGCATTTGCCTCCGCCGCCGTTTTGTTGTTGATGAGCTGCATTATATGGCTGGCATGCATACGAGCCGGCAACTGGAATGGAGAATGATCCGAGTGACGGTGCAGCAGGTCGAGGAGGAGCGGCAAGGCGGTGCACCGGCACACAGCGGAGATGACGACGTTGCCATCGACATGGACAAGCCCAGAGACGCAGGCATAGACATAGACACTGGCTTAGACAGCGAGGCCGCGGTTACTTGAAGAAAATATTAAGGCTTTCAAGATAATTTAATTATTTTCATATAAATTTAAATTAAATAATAGCATTTTTGTAAGTTTTAATTTACATATACATTTATATTATATAAATAAACTTGTATATATTTATACAAAGACAACTCTGGTTTTAAATATTTCCTTGCTCATTAACTTTAAAATCTCCTCGGTATTCTGCATTGTATTCCCTATGTTCATAAATTTTTTCTGAGTGCAAAGGCCGATTGAAGCCAAAAGCGTCCCGAACCGGGGCCAAATGGGCAGCGCATGGGGGCATCGGGCATC
Organism: Drosophila nikananu; assembly: GCA_008042635.1. Classification (NCBI taxonomy): domain Eukaryota; kingdom Metazoa; phylum Arthropoda; class Insecta; order Diptera; family Drosophilidae; genus Drosophila; species Drosophila nikananu. The sequence continues at coordinate 27,029 of VNJV01006110.1, forward strand.
GGGCATCGGGCATGGGCCATCCACTTGTTGCCTGTTCGCCGCTATTTACCTTTTGGTTCTGCTTGTTGTCTTTTGTCTCGTCGGGTTTTCACTTTAGCGGTTCTTCCGCAGCGCGTCTTCTCATATCTGTGTCTTCTGCGGCTGTTGTGTCTTTGTGCATTGACACCAAATTCTATTTTGCATGTAACGCCCTTAGCTTTTGTGAAAAATCAGGTGGGAACGAGGTTGACGAAGAAAAGTTGGAAGTTACATTTCATTGTATTATTTAATTCAAATTTAGTATCATTTAAGCCTTTGATGAAATATTTAAAGTTATTAGTACATTTCAAAGTGAACTTTTATTCATAAAATTATAAAGAATAAATGATCCTTTTTGGATATAAGATATTGGAAGAAATAAACAGATGGTATTTTGAAAAATAACCATTTTAAAAATAATTTTCATCAAATTCCGGAGTTGAAAATACATTAGGCCACAAATAAAAGTAGTCTTCAATTCATTTAAATTTTCTCTATATTAATGCATTGTTCTCTTATTAATTTACATTAAAAAATGTATATTATTTATATTTAAAGCACTTTATATACTATGTATTACAGCTTAAGTTCCTTTATCTTTACCTTCAAATTCGTGACAAACATAAAGCTACATAAATTCTTGTTTGAAGAGGCACCGCAGTAATCCTCGCTACCTGATTTTCTTTCACCTTTACAGATCAATAGATCAACCTGGTTGAAAGCTGTTTTGGGCCGGAAAAGTGATGGTTTATCCAAAGAAAGTCACTAATTCTATCGATCAGCTGCGATTATCGTCGCGCCATGTATAGAGTTTTGGCCAGCGAAATCCTAAGGCGATAGATGTTTGCGTGACGGGAATACGATATTGTGAAATGGTTCGAAAAACTGTGTTTAACTCTTTAACTCTTGCTTTCTACCAGGAGGGAGCCGGACCCCTTAACCCCCCCGTCCTGGAAGTTTAACCCATTGAGTTGGCGACAAGCAGCTGCTCGAATGTTGTTGCCTTTTTGTTTACCGCACGACAAATTGCTTTGCTTTTGGCTGCAGCAAAGCGGCCCCAGGACTCGACATATATGGCCAGAAGCCGTAGACACTTTACGTGTCCGTGTGAGCCACAATACTGGGCGTGAGTGTGTATGTGTGTGTGTCTGGACTAAACAAATTGTTAAATTTATTGGCGCTCGTAAAGAATGGTCGCAGTAACAGTCGACGAAGCAGAGCAGAAAAATTCCTGGTGTAATGCACTCCACTAGAGAAGAGTTCCTCTTGTGCAGGGAAAACACAACTGAACACTTCTTATTTACCAATTAAATGAAAACCCCTGACAGCAGCCCTCTGACCAACTTTTAAGCCATCATCATATTACCACTTTTAAGCCATAACTGGAGAGCGCCTTGCGACATTTTGGCATTTAATTAATTAGCGAACGTGAACTGCCCAAGTTAGCAAATGATCGGCCGCTCATTGGCGCCGTTGTCAATCACTCAATCAATCGATCAATCAGCGCAAATCAGCGGCATTCCTTCGACTCGCTTTCGTAGCAGCATGTGGAGTGAAAAATTACTCCGAGTTGGAAAAACAGAAAGAGGAGAAAAGCGTTCCGAATATGCAGGATAGAATGTCTAATGACCATCTAATGCGGTCTTGGTTTTCCAATTGATGATAGAGAAACTATGAGGAAACTATAAAAAAAAATAATAATAATAAATAAAGAATCTAAATGATAAAAATGTTAAAGATTCCACTTAGTATAAGAGGGTATTTAATTAATAAAATAAATACCATTTCAGATGTGAAATAATAAATAAAATTTAAAAAGAAAGACATCTCATGATTATACTTAAAAAAATGTTCCTCTTTTAAATTACAAATCAATTAATAAATTCAATTAAGAGAACATTTAAAAAACCTCTTTTATGCCCTATAAAAATCTATGTCCTCAGAAAAATCCCCTTTTCCTTTTTGAGTTTCCATAAGCTCTTCTCCCACAAACAATATCATAAACAAAGTAAACCATAAATAGAGTTTTTCCCTAGTTTACAGCCCACAAATAGAAACATTTATGTCCCAATGGAAATGACAGAGGTGCCCTCCCTTCCCCAGATAGCCTAAGAAAATGTAACAAATTTCGTTGGACTCCTCATAAAATACCATTTTATCCAGATCGCAGGGCAGAGCAAACAATTGCCCAAGGATCGAGTGGTCACTCCGCAGCGGCGAATCCCAAGCAAATTAGGAAGCTAATGAAGAATTTACATTGTTTGCCAAAACGAATTATTATTAAGCATGCGCAGGCTGGAGCGGAGGACTGGGATTGGGATTGGGATGTGGATGTGGATGTGGATCTCTGCGGTCAACGAGCGGCGGCAGCGACCAATTATATCGCCGAGCTTTGATCTTGCGACTGGTTCTAGGAGCAAACCGTGGGCTCCAGCCTCTGGGCTCTCTAGTTCCTCTGGACTATTAAGCATACCGAAAGAAAGTTGGAAAATGTGAAGCAATTGTTTGTGGCATTTCGGCTGCACTTTGTTCTCCGGCCGACACAGCCGAAAAGGGGCGAGGCCGCGTCCTCAGCCTCTAATTCCCACCGCGGTTCGAGATCCGAGATCCGAGACCCGATGCCAAGTTCACCGAATATTTTGGATGGCCGGGGAGATTACGCATTGCGAATAAATCAAATGAAGCGTGCCCCTTATGCCCAAAGGAAAGTTCCCCCAATTTCGAGACGCATTCAATTAATGTCAGTCGTAAAACGTGCAGAAAAAAACAAATCAGCCCAAGCTAAGGCAAAGGCAAGCCAGTCAGAAAAGAAAACCAAGTCAACACCCAAAAGATTTATAGGGTAAACCGATTTTTTTTTTTTGTCTCGCCTCTCGCAAAATGCTCCGAAATCCACTTAAATGTGGCTCGCTGCGGCCAAGCCCCGAAACTCGTCGTTCCACATGTGTGGAGAGGTGTCTCTGTTCCCCAGTTACTCACCCCTGCACCCAGATCCAGGCTTAAACTTTAACTGAAGCACCAAGAGAACGAAGCCCCGAAAAAAACGCTCCAATTTGTCACTTTTGCTTAGGCCCAGGCGGGTGAGATGCAAAAATCTCTGTAATACTCTTAATAAGGATTTATAGTTTCTTGGTTAATAAACTTTGAAATAAATATATTTTTCTGTGGCTTGATGTGTATCGGAAAAGTTAAGAATAATTTTCATTTTATTATTAGAGATCCAGGAATTTAAAATAAAGCAATTTATGCTAAGCTTTCAGTGCAGATTTTTTCCAAGAAAATGTGTTTTAGAGATAATATTAATTATACAATTAATAATCATATTAATATATTTAGATTTAGCTTTTCCCTTAACTAATAATAATTATAAAAATACATTTTAAGCTGTAAATTGCAACTTAAAAATATATCAAGAAATTTTTTCATTTTTAAATAATTTACATAGAGTATCTCTCTTTCGTTTAGGCCACAAAAATCCTCTCGTTAACCCCAAAGAAGAGTGAAAGAGAGGCCAACCGGATCGCACAATTGTTATTAGTCTCTTTTTGAGCAAAAGCCGCCGCCACGGACGGAATATTCTGGCCGACGGACGGAAGCTGAAGCACGCGCTCTTAACAAATTGGGCTACGGATTTATGCGAGTCGCTGCAGAGAAGAGATGACATCACAGTTAAAATATGTGCCCCAAAAAAGGCGCGGCTCCAACTTCAAGGCAGAGCAGATGAGCGATGGAATGCAGTCGGCGGACAAAAGGCAAATGTGGAGCAAAATGCGCATCTGAGAGATACTTTGAAGGGAAATTTGTGAATTCATCAGCAGGGCCACTGAAACCATAGCTTAATATATTTAAAAATATCCTAGAAATTGGAATCAAAAGGGGGAAATTAAATGCCTTGTATCAACAATATTTACTAAAGATCTGATTTATATATAACAAAAAATAGGAGTTAAGAAATCAATGAGAAGGTTAGGAGATCGAATATTTACCTATAAAAAGGATAAGTCGTCCAGAAGTTATATAAATATTTGTAGTATTATTATAAATATTATAAATATCAGAGAACTATTATATTCAAAATCTATCGATACTTTTATCAAGTTTCTGTCTCAATTTCCCACCGATAGCCATACCTCAAGCAATCCTTGGAGTATCCCATGACAGGATGCAAACTAGTTTCCTCTTAAGCAGAACAAATTACTCGCGACATCTTCGCCGGGACTTATGCAAATTCATCGCCGTGTGATTTATGCAAGCTGGGAACGTCTTCCGCGACGGGTCATGTCCTTGCATAAAAACTGAGGCAAATGAAATTAGCAGTCCGGTTATTGTCCTTGACAGGACGCCGCATGTTTCTTCCTGCGTCGTCGACGACGACACCTTTATGAAGTGTCAAAGTCAAGAGCCCGGGGAGCGAGTTCATTAATTTGACATGATCCGTGATCTTGAAACCTTCAAAAGCCAAATTCATTTCGGGACACTCACTCCGATTTGTATTCGCATTCAATGCTCACTGTTTATACACATAATTGTTGCATAATAAACTCATTAATCAAGGCTGCTTGACTGCCAACAACACTGTGGCAGTTGAAAGAGTCCTGTCTCTCCAGCAGGGGATGCTTAATGTGTCCGACATTGCTAATGGTTCCAGATGATATTTTGATGCATTTCGCTTTACGTAACCCTTCACTTTGTGCATTCATATAATAAAGAACAGAATAATGGCAAAGAATTTAAGCATCTGCCTTCATTTATAAACATTTGTTCGTGTTTTATGGAGGGCTTTAAATGCCCTCAGGAAGATAAAGTTTTTTTTCCACAAATTTGAGTTCTTAATGTAATATATATTTAGAAAATGTATATTACAATTTTCGAATAAAAATATTGTATGTTTTAAAACCTCAATAAAATACTTAAATGTGATATAGGAAGCCCATCTTGATCGTAACATTGACAGCAACATGGGAGATAGAGGATGGGGACTGATGAAGGGGTTCTGGAGAGGAAGAAGACGCAGAATGACTACAAGTTACAGAAACAACAACAGCCAGTGGCGAAAATATGTCCATGTTCCGTATTCCTAGCTCCATCTTGCTCTCTCCCGCAGGCCGCCTGTCCGGCAGCTATCTCTATCCGACTTCATGCAAGGCAATTCTAAAAATTGAATTATTCATGGCGATTGTACGACAATCAATTGAAATTGAAATAAAATGCTGGCTGCCAGTTGCTGCTGTTATAGCTGCTGCTGCTGCTGCTGTTGCGTTGTAGATTTCGCTACCGCCTTTGACATGTGCGCAGAGCGATTTTTCAGATTTGGTTGTTGTTGTTTTACTCTTTTTTTTTGGCTCTGTGTTTGGCTTGCGTTCGTTCAATTGAAATTGTGATTTAAAGTATCTGTATCTGGATCGATTTGGCATCGATCGAATGTCGCCAAATGTCTCCGATTCTGTGGCATTTCAGGCTGCCAAGTCGACTTCGGGGAGATTTGTCGCCTATTTTGCTTGTGTCTCGCTTTGATTTCCCTCAGTTGGTGTGTGTTTTTGGCCATAGACAATTTGTATTTGGCCATGTTAGTGCACAGATCAGACCTGTTCAAGTGTTTGGCAATCTTACTTTGGCTTTGGCTCGAACATTTTCTCTGAATAGTTTAAATGGGCTATGGACAGGAGTTGAGCTGTGTGAAATAGTTTATCCATTGAATTATTGATCCATTTAAGCGGCTAATTCTGTTACGCATTGATACAGATTTTGTTGTAAGACAAAACAATATAAGATTAGGATACAAAAACTTTTCTAAAATCTATGTAACAACTAAGATAATAATCTTCTAATAATTTCAAAAGAAATTATTGATTCCATGGCTTAATTTCTCTGACTTCCTATAAGTATTCCTGTCTGTTTTTTACGTTTATATATGTACCTATTAATCATAAGTGAATCTAACATTTTCCTATCTCTAACGATAAAAATTCTTAGCTTTCTGTAAAACTTGTAGTAACTGGAATTTGTCTCCCCCAAATTGCGCTCTAATAAATATGAGCAGACATCAAACCTAATGCCTCAACTCATCACCGGGATGATGAGATGAGCACGCGAACTGACCAGATATGCGCCCGATGCCAAGGCCTAAACTTAATTAAAAAATTTGCTTGGCTGCCGGAGGGAAGATGCGAGATTTGCCTACCGGCTAAAGAAATGTTAATATGACGACAAAAAATATATTCATACATTGCAAAAACGCAGCAGCAGCAGAAGAAGCAGCAACTTCAGTTGGCAGATTATGACGACAACGATGCTGACAGACGGAGCCAGAGGAAGCAACTGGCCAGATTCAAATGGACTCATAGTCAGAGAGTCGGGAGTATCCGTCACCGTTCCAGTTCATGGCTAAATGCTGCTCGTGCTGTGATAAATTACACGTCATTTTGGAGTGTTGCGCTTCCTTGTTACTCCGTCAAGTGGTGTTGACACGGCCGCGGCGAATGCAGGGTATTAAACGATCCGGGCAGCACTGTTCGTGCCTCCTTCCAGTGGTGTTATTAAAATGAAATCATCATCATCACGAAGTGACAGAAGCCGCAAGAGCTTGACCGGAGCAGAGAAAGACTTGCCTGAGGATCACTTGAGTGGGCATCTGGGCACGGAGGCAGCCATCTGATCGGGCTTATGACAGGAGAATTCAATTAGATGTATGGAAACGCGTTGATTGTGCCACGGGAATAGCTGTGCAATTGCCGCTGGCGGAGATCCAATTTAAACAGAGACTTATTAACTCTTTGACATTACTTTTTCCTGTTGCACTTCATAAACATTAAGTGGAGTAATGGAATTACTACTAAAAGAATAAAATTAATATTGATTAGCTTTTTTATAACTAAGAAATTGTTATGTTAATGCTCTATAAATATATAACGTTTTACATTCGATTATCCAATCAAAAAAATATCAAGAACATTTTTTTAATACGAAAGAAAACGAAAGACTGAGGCAACGAACTTGTTTTGAAACAGATTAAATCATCTAAACTTGACTGGTATAAATATACATTTAGAATTAAAAAGAAAGTAAATATAAATTCATTAAATTTGTTAAGCAATAAAAGATAAAATATAATTTATTATTATGATCATTTTCCTTTCAAAACCTAGTGAACAACTATTTAAAATTAACTTTGTTATTATGACTTATGACTCTGGTTTTTAACAAAAGAAATTTCAAGTCCTTTTTTTCTAAATCATTATTTTTTCCATAATTAAAGTTCATTTATTTCGCATCAAAATAAACAAGAAAACGCATTCGAGCATAAAACGAATACAAAAGACTTAGGCAACAAACTTGTTTTCACCATTTTGCCGCTACAAAGTAACAAACTTCATTTGATGTTTTCTTTCGGTTTCTCTCAATGTTTATTTACGCTGATCGGCGGGCATTAAGTGCCCACCTCCTTGCCACATTAGCCAGTCCGTCCAATACGAATACAAATGGATGCACATGCACAATGGAACCAAAACCAAATCCCAACACTCGAGCGCGCTCGCTGCCAACACACTCAAGTGATAACAGTACCGTGTGTAGCGTCAAATGGGGGTTAAAAGAAATAAAAAGAAACACACAACAACCAACAGCCAACCGCATCGACACAATATTCAATGAAAACGAACGAAACGCTGGCAGATCGTGCCGGTGCCAACAGCCAACCAGAGTTCAGCTGAAAACAGCCAGAGTGGCGCATGAGAGCGGCGATCTGGGATTCCTGAGAGCGAGTCTGCAGCAGCGAACATGTTTGAAGCTAAGTCGGTAACAGAGTGCACTCGGAGAAATATTTAGGTTTATATGGGGGCAGGAAAATCAAATGGGGAAAGTGAACTTAGAGCTAACTACTTGACAAAGGTTTCTTTTAAGGATTTTTCTAAACATATTAGGGGTAATCGTAAATAAATGTGTTTTTAAAAATATAATTGTTTGTTTTTAGAATAGTATATGGTTTTTTTTTCATTGGTTTATTTAATCTTTTTAAATTTAATTATTATTATTTTGAATTCTGAATTCTTAACCAGATCTCTTAACAGATCGAACCAACTTAACAGGGCCTTAAAACCACAGGTAGAGCAGCAGCGCCAGCCACTGGAGCAGCAGCAGCAGCAGCAGCTGTTTGCCAAACAGGAATTCCTGAAGCCGCGGCGGCTGATTAACAGTTAAGTTTCGCCTTGCCCCGCCACTGTTACAACGCACACATCTGCACAGCAGCGACGCGTGCGCTTTGTTGTCTTGTTGCTGCTGCTGTTACTGCTGCTGCTGCTGCTGCTGTGGATGTTGCTGCCGCTGCGGCTGCTGGGATGAGATGATCTTTGAGACCAGGGCCAAGTCAGTCCGGGTCTGTTTGGCGCTCAGAACGACGATGACGGTTTAGTCTCGGATGGACGCTACGCTGCCAAGCATCGTCAGTCAGGCTTACGCTGCTCTCTCGCTCGGAAATTGCCAACTGCAGGCCGCAATCGCAGTCGAAGTCGGATTCGCAAGCCTCCATAATATATATGCAAGCGATCGCGATGTTCCTCGCCACGTGACTCTGCCTCGATATAACTCGAAAAAGCCGTCGCTAAATCGGATTTATTGTGTGGCATGTTCAGAAAATATCTGATAAGATTGAGCTGCTTGATGATAGTCATGCTGAAAATTTGAAAAGTGTGTGAAACTTAACAAAGAAATTCCAAGGAATAACAAAAACCAATAAAGAAACAAAATATGTGAATTTAGAAAAATATTATTTGAAGCAAGAAAAAAACCAAAAAAGAAACAAATATTTTAAAGTGCATCATTTTAATAAACAATTTATGCTGCTTTGGAAATATATAATTTGGAAAATGTAAGTTTATTAACTCGCTAAATTTTTAGGAATTAGTTAATTGTAATACTAAAATAGAAAATAAAAAAGTAATAAATTTAGAACAATTTGCCAGTCTGGCGAATTCTCAAAAGAAATAAAAAATGCAACAAAAAACATACGTTCAGTAAATTTATCTCGGTAGGAACAGATTAACAAATCTAAACATATAAATCAAAGCTTTGAAAGCGGAAAAAGTTGATGCATATAAATAAAACATTTCATTGAATTAAAATCATTTTGCATAATTAGCATAAATTCAGCTTCAACGAAGGCAGCGATTGGAGATCAGATAATGGTGTTGGATGAATGTGTTTAGAAAGAATTCCGATAACAAAACATTTAATCAATGTAGCAACTCAGTTAAAAATATAAATTAATATGTAAAGAGGCATTAAAATGGTAAAAATACAACAAATTGCTATGGAATAAATATAAAACACTTTTTAACCTAACATGCTAAAAAATAACTTTAAAGTCGCCGAAACTCGCCCTAAGATAGATTTCACAATTTAAATATAAAGTAATTAAGACAGTAAATCAACATCAGGTATTTTATTTAAATATTTATTAAACGAAAAATGGCATTAAGGTAATGCATGAAAAGTGATTAATAGACTGGATATTAAATAAAAACATATCCCACAATTTTTGAAGCACTAAATAACGAATTAAATATAATAACAATTTTTCAACACAAGACAAGATGCTCAAGAACCCGTCACAATAAATCAGCCCAAAACAAACAGATTTAAAATAATTAAAATAAATTACAAGTATGCATAAAGGATTTGCCGATCTTGCTTTCTAATCAAGGCCCTAACCCCAATTCCCAAGAGTTCATATTTAGCTTTAAGGACGCCGCCCAAGGAGAGCCAGAAAAAAAAAGCGGAATGGCGAAAACAAAAGAAGCTCATTGACATGCTCATTAATAATGTTATTGCCTTTTGTGCGATAAGTGTCAAGAAATTACTACAATAGGAGGGAACTCTGTCCCTAAGTTGGGAGATATTCAAACATTTAATTGTCCAACTGCTGTCGGCAATCAAGCAGAAAAAGGGCCATTGCCAGAGGCTTCGACTGGATCGTGGATCCTCGATCGCTTGCGGAGGATGAGGATCGGGGATCGGGGATCGCAGATCGCAGATCGCAGATCGAGGAAGCAGACAATTCAAACTAGAGCGTGTGACTGCTGAGTGGATTTGCATATTGCGAATGTCCGTCGCCAGTGGCTGCAGGGCTAATAATAAAGCATATTACCGGCAATTGTCTGCTGGGAGATCGGAGGATCAAGAGGATCGGAGAATCGGAGGCGAAGGGTTTGTGCTTTTAGACTGTGTGCGCGGACTGTGTCACTGCTCCAGGGTTCGTCGAGCTGTGTTCTTGATTCTTGTTCTATTTTGTAGCCGCTTCAAAATATTTGAGACAATCGTGGTTTGCTTGTTTGAACACCTTTTCTCCCTCTGTGTGTTGCCTTTTATCTGATTTGGCATTGTGTCCATCATTTTGTTTGCTTTAAAGGACACATCTTTTATTTGGGCCTCTTGTTTATTATTCTTATTGAGGGAAATCCTTCCACTTTTTCCCCGATTTCTGTTTTTTTTTTTTTTTGCCTCTCTGCTTCGGTCTGTCAACAGCAACTTGATGAGCTTGTTGAGAATATATGTAGCTACATTCAACTGATCTGGTTCTTATTGTCTAAGCCGCTCTGAACTCGTCCCCCCATCGAGTTGAACTTGGATTGGCATACAGCATTTTGTAGATTTCCAGAGATTAGATCTGAACAATCATCCACTTGGCTTACGATCAAGAAGTATGTATTTTCTGTAGCAGTTTGGGTTTCTAATTAATTGTTTTGTACCCGCTCAATGTGTAACATTAATCTTGGTTTAATCGATAAGCCCGTCAGCCTGGATTTTTCCTATGCTTGTGATCTGTTCAGAAATGAACAATGGGGCTTTTCGGTTTTGAATTTGAAAGGAGAGTCAAATTTTCGGCGGCGACTCTCCTCCACTCATTGTTTTCCCACAATCAAAACTGCCCATCGAACTAAATAAAAGCAAGAGATAACCATTCACCTTTCAGGCAGTGGGACTTTTAATTAGCTCCGAGGTATGGGAATTATGTCCTGTTCCTCATGACTTCCACTTAGCTATGTGGAAGAAGCTCCAGGAATTAGACGAGTCTCGGTGATGGAGGGGTGGTGGCCTTGGTCGGTGTCGTGATCGGACCACAAGGATCGGCGGGGGCTGCGATGGATAGAAATCTGCAACTTTATCGCTCAAGCGTGCCGTTCGATTGCTTTGCTTTCGGGTTTCTTAAAAAGGATCGAAATGATTTAGCACATTGTGTGTTTATATCGGGAGATAAGCCCATACGAAACAGGTTTCCCTTGTATGTGGTTTATGTCTTCTTTGGTCTGCATACGGCTTATAATCGGATTAGAAAATTATATAAAATCTATAGGTTGAAATTTATTTTATTAGGGTTTATTAAGGATACGAATCATTAGATATTTAATTCATATGCAAACACACTATTTTGTATAACTGAAATTATTTAAAACTAACTACAAAATATTTACTTCAAATTGAGCTTTTCATTTATATTTTTATTATAAACATTTTTGCGATTATAATTTATTTAAAATATGCCTATAATTGTAACTTATATACTAATAAAAATGTCCCTTTTATTTTGAAGTACATCATTTTTAGTGAAACTCAACAGATATAGCATATGTACTGGTAATACTTATCCTAATCGAAATCCTACTGCATTTATTGACCCCCATCGGTTTACTGTCATTATGGACACATTTTCCTTTTCTTGAACTTCTTCTGAGCTCTCCAACTCATTGTTTATAAATCCATTTCGCCAAAACTTCTCCATTCGGATGTGTACTTGAGATTATCACCATGAGCCTCGAGTTCTGGGTCTGTTGTTGTGAGCTTCTCTAGACGCTTTTGTCAGCAATTGAAGATCTCGTGGTGGGGCTGCCCGATGATTTTCCCGCTTTCTGGAAAAGCGCACCGCTGTGCCGAAAATTGTCACGGTTTCGCGGTCACTGCGCTCGCTGGCTCACTCGCTGTGAAGGTGCAAATTTAATGTTTGCCAATTTAGCAACGCTCTGCTGTCACCTTTGGTGTCCATTAGCGAGCGTTTATATGCAAAGTGCCGGGTATATTGGCAGCCGGCGGGAATTCGGCGGCACGGCGACTGACTCTTGGTGGATCGACTTGGCCATTATCACAGGAGCAGCATCACGTTGTGGCACCACCACCTGCTGGGCGCATTTCGCAGACCAGCTCCCTGCCACTGTCAGTCCTGGTCCAGGAAATCTTCAGATACGGACACCTTGGCGGAGCAGCAAAGCTGGCGAGAGAATGATGGGAGCTTTGGGGCTTAAAAAGGGTGCTTAGGTAGAGGAAATTCACATGCATTGCTTTGGTTCTGCTTATTTATAAAATGGCATTTTAATGGCTTTATTTGAATATTATATTGGTGAAATTATGGGAGTCTCTGATACAAAAGTAAATTTAGCTTCGCTTAAAAAAATTATGAAATTAAATATATTTTATTTGTTTTTATTTTTTAGAAGCTCAAAAAATAATCAACAAAATTACTATAAATATTCCTGTTTCTTTGGCGTTATTTGGTTTATTAACAAGAATATGTTCATAGTTGAGTGAATAACTACTTGTAATCTTTGTCTAAATCTAAAATAAAGAATAAGTAGAGTAATTTATATCTAATAAATAGATTATTACAGTGAGTAAATTAACTAAAACCCTTTCTCATTATATATTATAGAATAAAATATACTACAAATTACCTTTACATTTGATTAGTATCTTCAGTTAAGGCTCATGGTAAATAAATAAATTGTTTACACCCCTTTTGGTTTAGAATATAATGCAAATTGTACTGAATTTTATAATTTATGACAACTTGTAATAATGGAGAAACAACGACTGTCAGACAAAGTTATTTATTCACATTGGTGTCACTTATTAATCGGTTTTTTAAATAAGCAATTTTGCTCAGTATCCCAGAGTCTTAATGTATGTAATAAAATAAATATTTTATTTTAAAAAGCATGATACATTTAATTAGTACATTAAGTATCTGAACAAAATTGCTTATTTAAAAAAACGATTAATAAGTGTCACCATATCATTTTACATATCCTAAGAATTGTGGCTTGCTTCATTACTATTCATTTGAATTGTACAATTATTTATATTAAATCTTACCTTAAATTCATTTTTCTTTTAAACAAAAAACAAACTGGAATTAACCTTCTTCCATGAAACCATTTGTAGAATCCAATAAATTATGTTCCTCCCCAAAATAAAAATAAAAATTTAGAGTCAAGTTATTTTTTTTTGCAAGCGCCTCGAATTCTCACAAATATTTCGAAACAAAAAGCACACACACTCCATGGCATTATTAGCCCACAAATTTGTGTCTTAGAATTTATTTTGTATATCCATGACAAAATTGATCCCTCCCTCGGATTCTTCATGCTCATTAAATTGTTGATGCAGAATTTTCGTATATATTTTTCATCTCCATTTTTTTATTTTTCATTTTTGGTGTAGCTTTTTTTTCTGGCTTGACCTTAGGCTTAATGGGCAGGCAAAACAAGTCACTGCGGCAGTACATTGCATTAGATGTGTGAACGTGAAGCCGTCCCATGGGAAAGAGTGTGCTGAGCGGGAGGAGGGCTCCGGGGGGGGTGAGTGAAAGAGCGGGGAGGATGAGGTGCAGGGTCTTCTGACATTGCCGCGAAACTTTGATGGTGCAAGCCCAAACCGGTCGCTGCATACCTCAATTTCTATCCACGACCTGTAGCGGAATAACACAACAACAACAACAAAAAACAGAATTCCAAAAAATAAAAGTATACAACAACAACAACAAAAAAAGAATAAAAATAAAGAGAAACGCAGTGGGTCATCGGTTATGCATGTTGTTGTTTTTACTTCTCCGTTTTCTGCAGCTTTTTGGCGTGGCATCTTCGTGGCTTTTAGTGTTGTTGTTGTTGTTGTTGTGGCCATGGCCTCGTCTTCTCGATCACAGCTGAGCCAAGCCAAGAACAACAGCAACAACCACAAGAAAAATGAAAAGAAAAATAATCTGTGAAAAAAGGCATCATCAATAACAAGGACAATCGTGAAGAGGCTGCAGTTGAGTTTGGAGTTTTTCAATTAGGCTTTCAACAACACGTTTAGCCTAGGGATAGCCAATAAAACATAAAACGTTGAGTCTTAGAAGAAATATTGCTTAAGTGATAAAAGTACAATTAAATTAACCTAAAGTGTTTAACTTTAGACATGTCTTGTGTGTAAATAAATGCAGTAAATTATTCAATCAGTCTTAAAAATTTAATTGTGAGACTTCTAAGGAATACTTGTAAAGGCGAAAGTATAAAAAAAAGGAATTCTATTACCTTATTTGTATTATTTTTAATCCAGTTCTATTTAATATGAGAAAGGTTTTGGTTTCTTTGCTTATATTTCTTTAAATTTTGAATAATATAAGGAATTTAATCATAGAATTGAATAAGAAATCGATCATAACTAAGCCATCCAGACTTAATTTAAATCACTTTAATTTAATTTAATATAAATATAAAACCATAACTTAATCTTAATGAAACTTTGTGATAAATATTCATAATACAATTTATATAATTTCCGATATTTTGCAGATGAACCAGCTGTGCAAAGTGTGCGGCGAACCGGCGGCTGGTTTTCATTTTGGGGCTTTCACATGCGAGGGCTGCAAGGTGAGTAGTTTGCAAGCCACCAAAACTCTGGGAACTCTTTTCAACCCAAATCGATATTTTATGGCACCTAATCCGGACAGCTGTGAGAAACCAAAAGGGATTTAATTTCGCACATACTTGCTCGTGCAAAATATGATCTGGATTTTGGCTTTTACTTTTAACTCAAAGCAAAATCGAAAACATTATTACAGTAATTAAATTTCAATTCGGTAGATTAATCGATTTTTAATTGACTTTAAGTAGATACGTGTGCGCAGCGGCCACAATAGAAGGCTCACCTTCAAATGGCATGGGAAAATGTCTGCGAAATTCAGAGCACATACATACCGATATATAAATATATATTGTATATAGAGCTAGCTTAGCCCCAAGGCGAGCACAATTGTAAACTGCAGTCAATCAAATAAAAATTACATGCATATTAGGTGAGTCAGCGCAATCGGAAACAAAAGTCGCAGACACCCATCAAACACCACTCAAAGTTGAACTTCAAAATCAAGCTCTTGAACGTGAGTCGGCATCGCTCCAAAACAATGGGAATATCAGCTGTGATATAGTAAATGGTTCCTCAGTCGTTGTACCTTCCTGCTCTCCAACCAGTTCTCCAGTTGATCTGATGACTGGCTCTGGGGCTGCCTTACAAGTAGTTGTTCGAATTATCAACGCACATTTCGAAATTAAAGAGTGACAGGTGCAAACAAGGTAGAACAATGGTTCAAAAAGATTCTTGTTATGGAAAGTAGCAGAAATTAGTTCAGGTTTAAGGCAGAGAAAGAGGTAAACAATTAAGTGACAGCCTAATTAAGCCCTAAAAAAACACTTTAAATGCTTCAATTACTCTAAACGCCGCCAATAAACTCTCATAAATACATATTTTTGTATTAATTAACTCTTTTTATTAACCTATTTAATTTAGTTTTAGTTAGTATTTGTTAACTTATAATTATTCAAGTTTGAAGTACTAATTCTTACCTATTTCTTTACATCCTCGCAGTCCTTTTTTGGTCGCACCTACAACAACATCGCGGCGATAGCAGGATGCAAGCACAACGGCGACTGTGTTATCAACAAGAAGAACCGCACGGCTTGCAAGGCCTGCCGGCTGCGCAAGTGCCTCCTGGTGGGTATGTCCAAGAGCGGCTCCCGCTACGGCCGGAGATCGAACTGGTTCAAGATCCACTGCCTGCTCCAAGAGCAGCAGACGACGGCGGGCGCGACAGGAGGAGGACTCTCAGGCGGCGGCGGAGGCGCAAATAGCGGTGTAAGCAGCGCCAGTCTGGAGCAACTAGCTCGTCTGCAGCAGGCTAGTAACCAGGCGCGGCAAACCTACCAGGACAAGACCAATCCCTGCATTAAGTCCGCCACCTCCACATCACCGAGGATCGAAGGAGCGGCTGTGGGAGCCGGTGTGGGTGTCGGAGCCGCCTCACCATCCTTCCTGCAGGCAGCCAAATTCCATCATCATCACCAGCACCAGCACCATCAGCGGCACTTGAAGCTGGAATCCCGCCTCAGCAACACGCCCAGTGACTCCGGAGCATCCTCTGCCGGCGATCCCAACGAAGATGGAGCCACCAGTGTGCTTAGTGGCCACATGGCTACGACAACCAGCAATGCTGGCAACCTGCCCCGGTTTGATCTGAGAAATCCAAGCTTTCCGGCCAGCTCTGAACCGGATGCGGATCTGCAGCGACAGCGACACCAGGAACTGCTCGAGATCTTTCGCAGTCACTCAGAGCCGCTGTACAGCTCCTTTGCTCCATTTAGCCACCTGCCACCCGTACTCCTTGCAGCCGGAGTTCCGCCGCTGCCCATTTTCAAGGATCAATTCAAGGCGGAGCTGTTGTTTCCCACTTCCAGCAGTCCGGAGTTGGATGAGCCTATCGATCTGTCGCTGAGATCGCGTCCGGATCCGGCCAGTCCGGTGGCTCGCGGCTCCAATAGTCCGAGCTTGAGTGAACCCGCTGCCGGGAGCCATTGCTTAGGGGAATCCCCGACCTTTGCGCGCAAAACCACGCCCCTCGATCTCACCCTGGTGAGATCACAGACTCTAACGGGCTGAGGTCATCTCGTGATTGCCAGAGAATTCATTTGAGTGCCAAAACAATTTCGAGTACAGTAGGTTAAGGTATGTACAAAAAAAATGTAAACAATTTGTGAAAATCTAAGGGTTACTGGAATGATAATTGTCTAAAATAAAGTAGTTCTCACTTACGAAATTGTTCAATAACAATATCTTAATTTCTATAGGCTATCAATAATTTCTTGTCCATTTTCTTTTGAAAAATACTCAAAACTTGTTGAAAAAACTGTTTCAGTCCCAGAGCCCATTGATTTAATCCGAGAATAAATATTTTAAGAACTGTAGAGAAATTGCAAATTTTGGTGCCAGTGAAATGATGTACAAAATATCCATATTCATAGGTTTAACGTTAGCTCAATTACAGTAACTAAGTAATAATTAGTAGGTATTAAATTTACTTAGATAACTAAACATAAAAATAAATTATTATATTTAGACAAATTTACAAATGATTGTCATTTGATGTGCGATATGTATTTACGTCTTTATTGTTTTCTTAATTTATATATAAATAGGTTTTAATGTCATATTCTAGAAAGCTTAGTTTAGCGTTGTTTTCGTATTGACTTTTTGTTTGTTTTATTATTTTTAAATAATTTATTTCCCTAGGCAGATAAGAAATGATTAAAATGTAAACGATGAAATAAAATAAAAGAGGTGAAGAAATTATTAAAAGAGAGAAAACCAAATAAAAGTTGTGGCCAGCATATCCTTTTTCCATTGAATTGTAATCCAAAAACTTTTCATATAAAATCTTGATCTCTGTGTCTCTGGAGGCCGGCATAAAAAAGGCTTCATTCCATTGACACATGACCAAACTCTTTGACTGACCATTTACAGCAGGAAATTTCTTCAAGTACATATCGACAGTTATATATACGATATATATATATATATATATGTATATTCAATTCAACTGTCACTACGTCTGTGTTTACGTGTATATCCATCAATTGGCCAGCAGAAAATCCTGGCCAGCCAATGCGTTATTCATTACATAACAGTCCAGAGGCTGACATATTTCCAAATGTCAGGCTACCTAGATGCTGACTATATAAATGTAATTATGACAGGCCAAGACAGATGACACAAGTTTATCTCGGCTCAACGGGAGAGCAGAGACTTGAACGGCGAACAAGACAAAAACAAATTACTTAGGAAACGAACGCGAAATGAAGTCGCTTGTGGCAAGGGTGTGTGTGTATATTATGTTTTGTAAGGAGCTAAGAACTTGATTGCTAACAATGGAATCAATTTTGATAAGTTAAGACTTGATGAACAAATTTTAATTTAAGCTAAAATTAAAAAATAATTACATTACTTATATTTTTATTTTAAAGTTAATCACCAAAAAATCATGGTTTTTGGTAATAAACTAGGTAAGTATAGTTTTTCATTTTAAAATATGAATTATTATTATACTCGAAGGCTGTATTTGCTTCATTACTCCATTACTAATATAGTAAATGTGTATATTATTTTAAGATATAAGTATGCATAGCTTTATTATAACTATAGCCTAAGGTTATCCATTTTAATATATGCGCAACCAAACCGACTACTATATACACATAAACAACACTTAAAAGCCGTACTTTTTCAGTAAAATCATCAGCCATTATGGACTCGACCCCATATGCATACCAGTATTGTCTGCCCGTCTTCATTGATTTATGCACCTTAAACACTTCACTCCGCGTACGTTTGGCCATCACTCACACTCCGAAGCGGGCTTATGTACAAAGACATAACTCTCTTGATTGGCTGCGAAACTCTCGCCCGGCAATTCACACGTCTATTCAATGGGTCTACGAGTCCGAGTCCGAGTATCTGTCGGTGTGTTCGAGAGAGTAGTATCTTTCGGAACACGCCCCCAGAGAGCGCTCGCAGCGCAAAAGACAAAGTGAGATACAAAGCTGAATAATCGCACGACACACGCACAATTAGCCGCGCCAACGCACTGTGGTCTGGCCCATAGGCCAAAAATAAAAAAATGAAAGTCAAAACATTGGCTAGAATTGTATCAACCCTAACTCGGAATTGATCAAGCTACTAAAATGTGTGATTGGTTTTGCTTTATTCTAACTATTCTCTTTAAGAATGAGTGCGAAACATAGAGCATATAATTGATTTGGCTTGGCAGCGTGCGCAACTTGAAAGTGACGGTCGCAATTAAAATATTATTACGGGTAAAAAAGAAAGTGTTTTTCAAATGGAATCATTTAATATTACAAATAAAGGTATTTACTGTAACTTTTTGCAGTTTTAGAGTTTCTGACGTGTTGTTTTTAGTTTATTAAGTGATTGTGAAACCTGTGTCTTTTTTAGCATTAAATGTTAAGTGAACTCTATTTTCACTTAGAGTTTCAAAAGTGATGGCCGCGAGATTCCGCGATGAAATTAATTTTAAAATATTGGTCAATGTTTATAGATAATGTTTTAAAAAATTTCAGCTGCAGAACGTTGCAGATGGCTGAGTTATCTTACACAAAACAATGCCGCCTCGCTGTTTTGTCTCGCCGTTTTCGTGTTTGTTTTGTTTTTTCTTGATCTGTTTTACAGTGATTTTGAGTATTGCTTTGTTCTGTGTTCTTATGAGTAAATTATTTTTAGATTTACGGTAATTATTTTTTTTTTCTTTGGCTAGGGTTGTCATATGTATGTATATTTAGTCGAA
>VNJV01006112.1:0-33626 GCA_008042635.1 Drosophila nikananu
AAGTATCTTTTGCCTTGGAATTTCTTAGGGGCAGATTGGGGCAGCCGATCTCTTTTGAATATGATAAAGGACATATTCAAGAACAACACCTCATACGCCAAACCCATCATCTCGTGTAGTCTCATTTTTGACATTCCATCAAAGTTGAAAAATAGGTGAAAAATTAGTACTTTGGTAAAACAGTTATGCTTGCACGTGCAAAACATATTATAATTTCATTCTACCTTGGTTTTACCGAGATTTGATGATCCTTTCGATAGAAACCAAAACCATGCCGGTTGGTTACATAGTTTAGCCAAAAATCAGCCGCAAATTCAGAATTTTTCTAAAAAACGAACTAAATTTTTTGCAACCAAAAAAAAGTTCAACTTTGAACCCGTGTAACTTCTAAGATACTGAACCGATCTTAATATTTTTTTGGATTCGACCCCTTTGAACTATTACCTGTCGAATGCCATAACAAATTTTACGATCCGTTGTCATCAAAAAGTGGATTTTTGCAACGTATCTGTATCTTTTGCCCCATAGTGCGCCGGTGGGTCTTTGTCTGATTGATGGTATTTGGATGGAAATGGCAAAACGATTTAAAATGTATAAATATAATCGACAGTAAGATTCTTTGCCAATCCTATAAAAGTCATATAAATAGGTCTTGATTTACTAGATTGGTCTTTTGGTTGTTTCATTCAAATTAGTTGTTATTTAGGTTATAAATGAGCTTGTTGTTGTTTTTTAATTATTATTATTATTAATTTTAGCAGAAAGTCGGAATTGACAATCAGTGGCTTTATTTGGTGCTTTTGATATCAAGTATTAAAATATTCTAATTCTTTAAATTAGGTTTAATGTGATAATTTCATGAGCAAATTCAAGTTTGAAAAACCCATAACAAACATTACAATTCGGGAAGCATTGCTGCTAAATTTCTTATTACATTAATATAGCAGTATACTAAATAGAAATAAGTGTACTGTGTTTTTTTTTTTTATAAGTTTAAACTTAAATAAAATCGTTTTTCAAAATTTGATTAATTAATTAGTGTGACAGAAATATAAAAGCGGTTAAGCGTAAAATGTCAAAATAGGGTTCCAGTTTTCAAAGAAAGCTTATAGGAAGCTTTTCAGCGTTTAAGCACGCTCCGACTCTGGTCACACTGCTGCCACAAGCGACGGTCGAAAAGAGAAAGAAAACGATAATTACAATTAGCAACCAGAACCGCATTAAAACAGCAGCCAACATGGATGTGGAAAGCCCCGAGCACACGCGCGATTTCGCCGAGGTGGATATCAACAACGGGGCAGCGTCGGCGTCCGAGGATGAGGAGGAGGAGGTGCCAGCGCCGGGCAGCGTAACGCTGGGTAATGAGAGCGATCGGGATCTATTCGTTTCGGCCCTGAGTCCCAGCAGCATCGGAGATGTTCACGTAAGCTGAGATGAGAACAGGATGTTTATTCAATTAGCTCTAATTTCGGGGCGGCGCTCGCTCTTTATCAGCTGCGGTGACGACTGTTGCTTTCGCTTTGTTTGGCTTTCGGGCGGCGACGTCACAAGTGCCGCCCCCAAGCCAGCAGAGAACCTTGTTGCTTATCCATTAAAGCTGTACTTTCTCTGTCTCCCTCTTCACTCTAGCCACTGCAAGAGGTGCTCACCGACGATGGAGACTACTTTATTAGCATTGTGGTGTCCGACCCGCAGAAAATTGGCGACGGAATGGGCTCCTATTTGGCGTACAAGTGAGTCATCATGTGGGGTGTTCTTATCATAGAGCAAGCATATTATTGACACGGTTCATTCGGCTTATCGCGGTTGCTTTTAGGGTGACGACCAAGACGAATATCCCGAAGTTCAAGCGGACCGAGTTCAGCTCGATGCGTCGCTTCAGCGATTTCTTGGGCATACACGACCTCCTGGTGGGCAAGTACATGCGGCTGGGCCGCATCATACCTCCCGCACCGTCCAAGAACATAATTGGCAGCACAAAGGTTAAGATTAGCCCCCAGCAGAGCGAGCCGGGCACACCGATGAACCAGGAGTGGGTCGAGATCCGACGTGCGGCTCTGGAGCGCTTTGTGCACCGAACTGCCCAGCATCCGGTGCTGCGCGTGGACTTGGACTTTATGAACTTTCTGGAGAGCGACCAGGAGCTGCCGCGCTCGGTTAATACCTCCGCTCTAAGCGGGGCCGGTGTGATCCGATTGTTTAACAAAGTAGGCGAAACCGTGAATAAGATAACCTACAAGATGGATGAGAACGATCCCTGGTTTGACGACAAGATTACCGAAGTGGAGAGCCTCGATGCCAATCTGCAGAAGCTGCACAATGCCATGAAATCCCTGGTCACGTCACGACGCGAACTATCGTTGCTGACGGGTCTGGTGGCCAAGTCGGCGGCCATGCTGAGTACTTGCGAGGAGCACACTGGCCTGTCGCGGGCGCTGTCCAACCTGGCGGACGTGGAGGAGAAGATCGAGCTGCTGCGGTCCGAGCAGGCCAACTCAGACTTTTTCATTCTGGCGGAGTTCATCAAGGACTACCTGGGCCTGTTTGGGGCCATTAAATGCATTTTCCACGAGCGCGTCAAGGCCTTCCAGAACTGGCAGTACGCACAGATGCAGTTGTCTAAGCGGCGCGAGAATCGAGGTCGCTTTGAGCTGGCCAACAGGGCGGATAAGCTAGACCAGGCTCAGCAGGAAGTGGACGAGGTGAGTTTTGGTCACAAAAAGAGCTCTCTGATTTAGTGTTAATTTCACAATTATTAAATTTCAGTGGCAGGGCAAGGTGCAGCGCTGTCAGCAGCAGTTCGACGACATTTCCGCGGAAATAAAGCGTGAAATGGAGCGTTTTGAATTGACCAGAGTGAAAGACTTTAAGGTGAACATCATCAAGTACATAGAAGACCAAATGGCGCATCAGCAACAGGTGCGTACACATATTCGTGCATACAGACGCCTAAGCGGGTCAATGAACCACTATTTTTCGCTTTTATTTCAGATCGTCAGCTACTGGGAGGCATTTGCTCCGTTTGCCCGCGAAATCGTTTAACTTTAGCTTCAGCGGATTCTCAATGCATTTCCAGAAACTTTTCCAAAAGCTATGCGCGCTAAAAAACTTATTATTCAGCGGGACCAAATTCGTTTGTGATCTACCGATTTGGAGCTACAAAATGTATTGCCTTTAGCACTTATCTTGCAAATGCCGCCACTGCTCGTACTCGTATTTCCATGAAGAACCTGCTCTTTGATTCCCCCCCTCTCTCTCTGGAGCATAGAAAATGTTCAACTTTATCGCTGCATTCACACAGCGCAGCGTAAATCTCTTTATTCCACACAAAACGCAGTAATTATTATCAAGGCTCGTATACATTCACAAAAAGCCAAACGATCGTGGCTGGACATTCTCATTCTAAGCATTATATATTCGGTATTATCCAAATCGCGGAAATGTGGTTCTAATAGATGTATGAATCTGAAGAAATTGAAGACTCATTGGCGATTTCCAAATTGAAGTTTATACCCATAATTCGTGATTACTGTTGGTATATATTTATGTATTTATATATATATATTCCTATTAAAACATTTTGTATCATGACAAACGAGAGCATTTCAACAAATAAATTTGTAAATATGTATAGATGTAAATAGTTGTACATAGTTTGTTTTTAATTATTTTCAGTCGGCTTTAAACTTCATAAGAAATTAAGAATTTTGTGTAAGTAATTAATGCAAATATTTTGGATGTAATAATGTATAATTTAAACATTTTTACTATTTAAAGATTTAAGAGTCTAAACATTTAAACTTTCTAGGAAACACCCTGTATTGGGTTTTAAATTTATGTGTGACCGCTTGTGGGGAAATATTATCTATAGGAGTGTGGCCAGCCTTTTAAAAAAAGAATACCTTAATTTTTGGTCATACAACTAAGTGTTTAGTCATTTTCGTCCAAATCGGGCTTGTTCTCGAAGTTTTCCCATTTATCCAGAGAATAAAAGAGGCCTTAAATCCGTTGGTCGAGCTTACTTCCAAGACAACAGCAACTAGACAAGTACACACCATGGAGTTTCCACATCTCGGTCAGCACTGCAGCGAGCCCACCTGTAATAGATTAGGTATGACGCAAAAAAGAGAGAATTTGCAAACAGGAAACATCAACAACTAATTAAATTATTATTAGACTTTCTGCCCGTGAAGTGCGACTCGTGCGACAAGGTCTTTTGCGCCTCCCACTACAACTACGAGCGCCACAACTGCCCGGGAGCGTACAAGAAAAACGTTCAGGTGCCCATCTGTCCGCTCTGCCGTGAACCAGTGCCCACGCCGCCCGGAGTGAATCCCGATATCACCGTGGGACAGCACATCGATCAGCAGTGCAAGTCGGAGAGCAAGAAGATCTACACGAATCGCTGCCATGCCAAGGGATGCAAGCGCAAGGAGCTTATCCCGGTGAAGTGTTCAACATGCCATTTGAATTTCTGCCTACGTCATCGCCATTCAAGCGACCACGACTGCCAGCCAGCGAGTAACCCAGCCCCAACCTCATCCATCAGCGGAGGCTGGCAGTCAATTTTTAAGTCCTCGGACACGCGCTCTTTGGCTGCCCAGGCGGCAGAGAAACGCAGACAGACCAAACCGGCAGCTAACACGGTTGGTACTACAAATCCCCGGCCCAGAGCCGCAGCAGCAGCCGTGCAGGCCACACAAGTACAAACAATACAGGGAAATATGGTAAGGGGCTTTGAAATTAGGTTTCTTACTTTCCAACGGTTTTTCTGGGAACTAGATTGATCTAGAAATTTCAAATAACAAATTTACCATTTATTGCAGAGCGAAGACGAAGCCCTTGCTCGAGCCCTGGCATTATCAATCATGGAACAGGATGACTCAGCTGAACGCAACCGACAACAACAGCCCCAAAACCAAAACAACGCCCAACAGGTGACTGTGGGCGGCAGTCAGCAGGGAAATGCCAAGGACAAGTGCCTGCTGTCCTAGTCCTTGCTGCCACCGCAACCTCTACATATCCTTCACTTGACCAACTATTAACTCTTAATTAAGCACCAAAAATCAAGCATTCTGTTATTTGTAATATTTTGTTGGTAATTTACTTCGACTTCGTCACATTCTACGTGGTTTAGCAAAAATAAATCAATGTTAAGTCTACATTTTTGGAAAGAATATATAGCGAGCTGTATTCCACACGGCTGATTTTTGTTAGGGATATAAGGAAACGATCTCTAGGTGCTTAAATATGTTACATAAATAGATACACATACAAGGTTACATATAAGCGATACATTGCAAATTATTCCGAAATGGCCTGCGTCGGTGTGGGCACCTCCTCCACTATCTTCTCTGGTTGTGGGCCTTCCGCAGGCACCAATTCTATCTGGGCTTCCTCGGTTTCAGGCAGTTGTGACTTGTTTGAGAGCTGAGTGCTGAGCTTTCTGCTCGCCGTGGTGGCCCCATCCACCGAGGACGAGGTGCTGATTTTCCTGGCAGCTGCTGCAAAGCTGGCCACACCTTCGGCGGCCAGAATACTGGCGCTGGAAAGCAATATGGACACTTGCTCTGCCGATGGGCAACTCGTGATGATCATATCATCGGTAGAGTAGCCATTGGTGGTCAGCAGTTGCTCCAGCTTAACAAACGACTGAATGATGTTGTTCTAAATGGGACAAAACAAGCATAAGGATTAAAGAAGCTAATACAAAAACCATTAAATACTTACTCTAATGGGTCGAAAGATAATGAATTCCGTATCACGATTGCTTAGATATAGTTGCATCGCACGCTGAAGAACTGCCAACTTAGCCTTAATCAGGCGCTGCGTCTCCTGGATAATGCTGCTGATTTGCTGCGGACTGGCCCAGGGGCTTTGCCTCAAAGCGTAGCTGGGCTTTGTGGATTCCGGCGACTGCGTTGCTTGCGCCAACAGAGACTGTGCCTTGTCCAGGAATGTTACCAGGGGGCCCACCAGCATGTGCACCGCATCCTTGATGTACCGCTCGCAGACTGTCTTCAGTTGACGGTCCACTTCCTTACGCGAGTCCAGCAAATGTTCCTTGATCTGCGGTGTGCCTTCCAATAGGAACTCCAGCAGGGCATTGTTGCTGCCCATGGAGAAGAGTTGCTTGCGCTTCTGCAGCAGACCAAAGGCAGCTGTTTTGACCTTACTGAAGTCCAGAGATGTCTCCTTTACCGTAAAATCCACACGGAATGGGGCAATCTGCTCCCGCAGTATGAGTAGATGCTTAATTTCGAACAGTTCTCCATCGATTGGCGTTTTGGAGGCAGCAATCTTTCCGGCCGCATACGAAACACTTTGGATGCACAGCTTAAGGGCTTCCTGCGAGAGTCCCTGGAAAATGGGCCGATCCACGCAACGATACAGCCTAGAGAGACAGACTAGGGTTCGGCGCACCGTTGGATACCACATACCATGCAGGTCGGCTGGGGAATCTATGAAAAGGGAATTAGTTTTGTTTTTGTATTAACTCTTTTTTTGAGAGCTCACTCATCTGCTTGACCCTGTAGGCTGTGTCCACGCTTTCCGTTTCCACGACACTCGATACACTGGATATTAAGGAGCCGCGCGAGTCAGAGCGTCGCAATGGAGCAGGTTCTTGTAGAGACAAGGCAATGCTCTGAAAGAAAAAGAAGGATAAATCACTCAGAAAAAAAAGACAGCCTTAATAACTCCCATTTACCTCCATCATTTCCAGCTTCTCAGGATAGGCCAAGTCTCCAGATGAGGGATTGAAGTTCTGTATATCCGATTGCAGATACAAATGGGCACGGAACACCAAACGTTCCTGCACATCCTGCAGTAGTTGGTGTGCAATAGTGGCAAAGGCCTCCAAGGCGGCAGCTGGTCAAAGGAAACTCATTTAATTTAAATTGTAACACCAAAAATATGATAGTCAACATACGATTCTGCTGAACATGCTCCTCCAGCATTTCTATTCGCAATATAGAGCAGATTTCTGCCAGCGTTTCCAGGTGATTAATGTGAATGATAAAGGGTCGCATTGTGTCGTAAAGTATAGTGCACAATCCCTCCAAATAAACCCTACAGAATAAAGATTAAATTAATGCCAGATCAATGCCCATGTATGGACAAAACTCACGTCAAGTGTGGAGCACCAGTGCTGAAGAATTGGTAAAACAAACGCTGCTCGTCCTGGCAAACATGGACGAGAAACGCACAGGCACTGCGGGTGAGCGAGCAGTGATCGCCCTTGTGTGCCACCTTTACGTTTTGGATGGACAGATTTACAGCCGGAGACATCACACTCGCCCGTTGAGCTAGATAGTGCTGCTGCAGATCCGCCATTAGCTGGCCGTACTCGTTGCTGTGCTCCGCCCGAGATTCTATCAACTGGGCCACTCGTTTCACCTTTGCCGCTGCGGTTTGATACTTGCCATAGTACAGGGCAAAAGCGGCATCGGGTGCCTCCGGCAGATTGTTCTTGGGATGCAGAGTGGCCTCGGTGGCTTGATTGATCACACTGGTCACATAGTTTCGCACAAGTCCCGAGGCCTTGGCCAGGCATTGCTTGTACTTAACGTTATAGGCGGCAGCGTCTTTGAATTTGGGCTGGAAGTAGTGGTAATTTAGATATGAGCAAGCAAAGATAAGGGCGAAAACGCACGTTCTCCTCGATGTATCTTAGGCAATCGTCGATTTTGTTGAGACATTCCCGGAAGGCTTCACTGGCCACCGACAGCGTGGGACTCTGCAACCGCTGGTTGAGCAGCTCTACCTGGCTGAAGTAGTGCAGCCTTCGTTGGATCTCGTTGCTCAGCTCCTGGAGCTTCTCCTGCTCGTCGATCAACTGTTCGCTGGCCGTATTCAAAGCACTTGTCTTCTGCGACACAAAGTCATACTCGTCGCAGAGGGCGCCCAGCCGCTCCATGGCCACTGCGATCTGGCCGAGCATGTGCGAGCATTCTGCCTTTCGCTGCTCCAGCTGCTGCAGGTATTTGTGGAAGTCGGCATCGCTACGCTGCTCGATCTCGGCGCTGACGTCAGCGAACCAGAGCAGGAAGTCATTAGTGTTCTGCAGCCCATCCGCTGGCAGTTCGATGTCCTCCCCGCTGCCCTGCGGAGGCGACGTGGCTTTAGGACCCTCACTTGTTGTGGTGGAAGCAGCGGCCTGTAAGGAAATTGGAAAAAAATTATTATTTGGCAAGCAGCCCGCAAGGGAAACTTCACTCACCGATGGCCCACTGTCACGCCACAGATTGGTGAGTACGTCCAAGTGCTCCTCCTGTTGGACACTTAGCGCCGCCAACGGGTCCGTCTTAGACTCCCACTGCATCAGGCGATTGCGGATTTTGCGCAAGTTCTCGTTCTCGCTTTGCGCCGCGGCGACGTCATCCCTGGTGGCCAGAACTCGGTCGGGTTGCATTTTTCCGGAATAATTATGGCGAATTATCTGAAAAGAACACTGCAACGTAAACAAGTTTGATCAGCTGGCGGGGAGAGTGGCTGCCGCTCCCGCAAGCCAGAACGAGCAGTGACTCTTGCAATCAAAATTTGGTCACACCCAAACTGTTTATGTCCCCATTTTCAAGTGAAAGAAATTGGGCTACAGATGACTAGTGGGTCAACGAGTCGCACTTTGTCTTGTTTAAATCCTTGAAAAGTTCACCCATCTTAAAGAGTTTTTTCGCAGAAAAAAAAACAGTTTCCAACACTTGTGTTTCCCAACACTGGCCGCCTCGAAAAGTTTATTTTGCTTTACTGAATTTCGAGCCACTTTTACGCGTTAAATAAAGCTCACCATGGCCCCACAGCCGGTGGTAACGGGACTATCCCCCAAAGAGGGCCCTCCTGGCACCCGAGTCATCATACGCGGCGAATTCCTGGGCACCCGAGTTCAGGATTTAATTGGTAGGCGTAGTCTTCATCGTCATCGCAGCAGTTTCAATGTTTTTCTTTTCAGGCCTTAAAATCTGCGGCTCCGACTGCCTGCTGTCCGCGGAGTGGAAGTCCCCCAACAAGATCATAGCGCGAACGGGTCCAGCGAAGGGCAAGGGCGACATCATAGTGACCACTTTGAGCGGCGGTGTGGGTACGTCCACGGTGCAGTTCCGCGCCTATCATGAGACTATCGGTCCATTGAAGGAGTCGGCAGTGTGGATCGAGGAGTCGCCATCGCAAAACTTTGCCTGGGGGCGGCGCACCTTGGCCCAATCCGGACTGACGCAGGAGGATCCGCTGGGCCTGTCCATTGAGGGCAATGAGCAAAAGATACCGGAGGACTTGCGTGATCTCTTTCCCGACGCCTGCGGCGATCTGTCGCAGGAACATTTTTCACCGTCCTGGTTCCTGCTGGAGAATCATCTAGCCACCTCTTTCGAGGACCTCAAGGCGGGCCTGGCTTATCTAAAACGCAAGGTGGAGAGCCAGAAGGAGGGACAGCTGTCTTTCCTGAAGTCCAATGCGGGATCTGTTATCGATCAGTTGGACACGCTGATGAACATCAGGGACAAGCTGCAAGAGGACGTTAAGCTGCACGGGAATGAACAACTGAACATTCTAGAGGCGTCCATAGAGAGTAGGTTGTACTATTCCTAGTGAGAATAAGATTAAAAGATGTTTTGTTCTATTTTCAGACTCCATAAGCGAGTCACAGAAGATCTTCACGGATGTGCTCGTGCGCAAGGAGAAGGCTGACTCCACGCGATCTGTGCTGTTCGCTTTGTCGCGTCACAAGTTCCTTTTCTGCCTACCCAACTCTGTGGATCGTCGGGCCAAGACAGGTGAATATGACATTGTGGTCAACGATTATTCCCGCGCCAAGAATCTCTTTGGCAAGACGGAAATTCCCATCTTCCGCAAGGTGCTCGAGGAGGTGGACCACCGCATACTTTCCATACGGAAACAGCTGCACGAGAAGGTGGTCAAGATGCCGCAGAGCGTGGAGCAGCAAAAGAAGTTGATCAAGGCGCTGACCAGCTTGGAGCTGCAGCAGAGTGGTACGCCCATTGGCGATAAGCTGCGAAACATTGATCCAGCGTGGGATGCTATCGAGGCCAGAGCCAAGTACTTGGAGGCCACCTTTCGACAGACATTTGAGCAGCACGCCAGCAAGGATACGGCGGGTGCGCAGGAGAAGTCCAAGAGCAGGGACCCCAGTCAGACGCCCAGTCGAGTAAACTTCTGCGAGGAGCTGTGCGATATTGCCGCCTCCCAACTGCCAGACTTGTGGCGCCTGGGTCAGCTTTACTTTACTGGGGAGCTGCGCGGTCCCCATGACCCGAAACCGGGCGATTTCAAGCGAATGGTGCTGACAGCTATTGAAAAGTTCTGTGTTTACCTGCGGCTGGCGATCCTAATTGCTGCGGATCAGCGGGCCCTGCGCCAGACTAGCGGCCTATCCTGGCCCATTGGCTCTGCCTCGGCCACGCATCAGTTCTTGCCCTGGATTCCGCAGTGTCTGCGCTACACGAGGATCGCCTATGCCTCGCTCATCAGCCTTGACCTGCCGTCGGAGGCACTGGATATCATTCAGAAACTTATCGACGAGGTGCGTCTCTTCTGCTTTTCGATCATCTTCAAACGAGCCACGGATCGCTGCAAGAAGCTGGGGACCCACGAGACCTGGGAGCTGGGCGTGGAGGAGTATCCAGGCGCCACTCTTCTGCCAGCCGCACTCGAATCACTCCTTATCGAAACGTTGGACGAAGTGCAGACGATGTGCATGCAGCCCGAGGCGCGTGAGGGCAATCTTCTGGAGCCGCAGTCGGATGGCCAGCGGGAGGTAACACAACGCCTGCAAGAGTTCCTCTCCGCTTTCAGCGGTGTCATTGAAGAGCTGGCCTTTCACTCCCACGACGAAGAGACGCCCACGCATAATGTGTCGCAGTTGCTGGGATTCCCGAATACCCAGCAGCCAGATTCGGTGGCTGGAAGTGGAGGAGTAGGCGGCGGCGTGGCAGCTGTCACCTGGGAGCAGCGCATGCTCTGCTGCCTGGCCAACTATGCGTACTGCAACAAGAGCTTCTTTCAGCACCTTGGCGGGATCTTCGTCCGCTACGGCTACCCACTTCCCACGCTGGCCATTGAAACGGCCAGGTACACGGTGAACCAGCTGTTCACCAACCTGCTGGAGGAGTACGTGGAGCACAAGGGCGACCCGCTGGTGGGCACAATAGAACCCTCCATGTACCTGGGTCGCTTCCAATGGGATCACGAGATGGAGATCGGACAGCTGCGGCCGTACGCCCACGAGTGCTGCGATAATCTCGTTGGTGTCTACTCCGAGATCTACAGCATATCGCCAGCCCTGCTGCGACCGATCCTCGAGTCAATTGTGCAGACCATATCCGAAGAGCTCGCCCGCCTGATGAGCTGTGTCCAGCGGTTCAGCTTTACGGGTGCGATCCAGGCGCATGTAGACATTCGCCTGTTGAGGGACGCCCTGGAGGGATATGTCAATGAAACGGCCAAGTAAGTAAAAATGTGAGATATCAGGATGGGTTAAGACACTCTAATTTTTCTCAGGAATTATTTCATGGAGGCACTGGAGGCCATCAATCCCCCACTGAGTGGCGAGCAGAAGCGCAAAGCGGACGAGATTCTGGAGCGGGTGAAGCGGAATATGCGGCTGCAGTTACTCTGCTTCGGCGTCAAGGATCCCTAGGCACATTCCACTGCCAACTGTTAGATAGATAGCCTTAACGATAATAGCTTGTGATGACTCCCGCTCTTCTGGGATAAAGATAAACCTTTATTGCAAACACTCTCTCTTGCACTCTAACTTAGAATCCCAACAGCTTCGGATCGAAAGTAAAGTCACTGCCCTCTTTCTCGTATTTCTGAGCCATCAGCTTGATGACCTGCTCCACATCGATAGCATTGAACTTCTCCTGCACGCGCTGCTTGATGGGGTTTTCGATGGCGTCCATGATCTGATAGCGCAACAGATTGGGTATCACGTTCACCAGGAACTCCATGATGTAGTCCAAAGTGCCAGCTCCGTCGCAACGCACCTGGATGTTGCCCATGTCGAACTGCAGATCGGTGACCTGTGCCCGCTTGCGGGTATCCATGGACTGGCTTATGCCAATGGTGGCACGAATGTGCTGCACGGTGAAATGGACGTGACCCACGCGTGTCATCATGCCGAGGCCAACCTCCCACTGGCCGGCGCCTGTTATCTGCTGAGTGCCCAGCTGCAGGAGTACCGACACCGTCTTGTTGGCCATGCCGGCGGTGATGTTGCCAACGCGATAGAAGCTCGAGACGCCGTTGATCCAGGTGTGCGCTAGCTGGACACTAAACACGCCCATCGTGCGATTCATATCCGGCAAGTGGTACGGGTCGTAACCCTTCTGGCGTACTATCTTTCGGCCCATGGCGATGGCGCTGTCGAGCGGTGTGATGGAGTTGGGCAGCTTGCGGTCACCCAAAGACGTCTGGATCATATTAGCGATCTCCAAGCGCATTTTCTTCTCCGCCTCCTGGAGCATGAACGGTTTCATGGCGTCGAACACTAGATTGGGGGCTGAGTTAACCACGCTCTGGAACACTGAGCCCAGGAAGCCGAGATTCTGGAAATCCATGGCCATGTCTGCGAAGGTAATGTCGATTTTGACGCGGTCCGTGTCCAAGTGGCCATCGCGTTCGACCGCCAGGAAGGCCGTTGCCTCCGCATAAACTTTTCGCAGAAGCACGGTGAAGGGTCCTTTCGTCTTGGAAAAGAAGGAGGCTAGCTCATAATTTCCCTTGCACAGCATTTCATCCAATTGAAGGCCACCATTAATCTGATTTAATAAATACAAATCATTTTGTTAATTATAACACCTCTCAAATCTCTAGCCAACTCACTCTCAGCTCCTTCAAGTCCAAGTTCAGTTTGTCGATGCGAAACTTGGACAAACCATGGGCCTTCACATCCTTCATCACCAATGTGCCCATTCCCAGGCTCTTCTTAACATCGGGCACTTCCATGGGATCGGGAATGGGCACACCAGGCAGGCCCGTAGGATCCTCCTGCTGGAAATGTTCCAGCATGGCTTCAACCTGCGCGGCAATGCGAACTTTACTGGCTTCGATGTTATCTGCGTCATTCGGATCGCCCGCTTCCTGCTTGACGGCGGCTGCTCAAAGGTCGTGAGGGATCTTTGGGTTTTAGGGCTAACAATTTGGTCGTAAATCGACTCACCATCGACAGCATCCTGGGCATGAGCATGGTGGCAGCTACAAGTCAGCATTCCCACGAGTAAGATCATTATCAGAGGCTTCATCTTGCCTGGGTTTAGGTGAACTTCTTCTTATCAGTGTGGCAAAAACAAGGGGAACGGAACGCAACAGCCTCTCCGCTTTGGATTATGGGAACTCAGCTCTCGACTCGGGACAAACACGCACTGAGGACCGACAACTGCCGCCGTC
Source organism: Drosophila nikananu (assembly GCA_008042635.1). Lineage (NCBI taxonomy): Eukaryota > Metazoa > Arthropoda > Insecta > Diptera > Drosophilidae > Drosophila > Drosophila nikananu. Next base: position 13,405 of record VNJV01006112.1, read on the forward strand.
ACGTTAATCAAGAGATAATGATGAGCAAGCAACAGCAGGCGACGGCGGCGGCGATTCGTGGCTTATCTAAGGGCGACTATTCTCGTGGAGCCACTGATTAAACTCAGAATTGAGAAAGAATGAGTGACTTGACTTGAGCTAAAGTATTCCGGGTTTATTTCGTTTGCAAATAACTCATGGCTGAAATGCTGGTGTTCCAGTTCCAGAACCCTCGAAACATTTGAGAGAGTTGAGTTATTAAACGTTAAAATATTTCATTCGACTTACGACTTTAATGCAAAGAAATGTATCAGCTACTTCCGTTCAGTGGCGTTCTAAACAATTTCCTTATTCTAGAAACACCCAAAACATCAATAAAAGCCGTTTGAAATACATTTGGAATATCAATGTATTTATTTATGTATATTTTTTTAATATATGATCTTTCCTTTTATTTTTCCTTATAAAAGGTTCACGTGCTCAAAAAAAATGTTCATGCTCAAAAAAAGTTTCTTAGCCTATTCAAAAAATTGTCTTAGCTTAAAGGAGATGTCTGGTTATCTATTTATCTCACAGTAACCGCATTCTGAGCAAAGCATTCAGATTTCCTTACATTTCGTTGTTCGTTAAACGAGAAAGAAGAAAAAAAAAAAAAGGGGTATGACTATTGCTTTGCCCTTATTTATGCTTAAGAATAGAGTTTCGCCTGCGGCTGCTGAAGAAATTGCTTTACATATGTAGTCAGTATGTAACTTTCCTTGCTTAATTCTACTCGACTAATTGCTTAAGATTTCCGTTTGGTGGAAACATTGGCTTGGTGTTTACAAAAAGTCTGGGAAATCCTCTCGTAGAATGCCCCTAAAAGATATTTGGGAGTTGATTTGTGAGTTGGTTGAGTACAAACGAACTACATAGATGAAAATAAATACATTTCATGTAAAATAAAAAAAAGTAATGCAGAAATCGATATAAATTTAAAAGAACTAAAAAAATGTGAGAATTATCATATCATCAAAGCTTGTAATTCCAAAGCTCTACAATTTCTAGCATATTTTGGACAGCTTTTCAAGCGATTTCAAATCTACAGCGTTTTCTGCGTATAAAATAAGAGTATCCGTGGGAATAACACCCAAAATAATAATTGACGAGTTATGAAGGCCCCAAAGTATTGCATAGTAAGACTTATACAAAACTGTTTGAGCCTAGCCATAACATGTACACAGAAGTCAACGATAATGAATACACTTGAAGGGTATTCTCCAGGCATCACAAAATAAACAAAAAAAAAATATATATATAATATATATAGAAATTAAAAAAAAAAAAAAAGAAAAGAAAATAAAGAAAAAAAAAAAGATGGAAACAACATCTATGCATGAAACGCCTTGCTTACAAATCATCCGAGCCCGACATGATCTCCTCGAACAGCGAATGGGCATTGTCAGTGGCCGACAACCTGTCGCCAGCGGCAGAATTGCTCGTGGATCCGCCACTGACAAGCTCGTCCACTGTATCGAGGGCCGAGAAGTTGGCCATTCCTCGCCTTATTCTACAGCCAGTCCTGAACTTCTTTGGCGGGGGCTCAATCACTTCCCTTTCCGGTGCTGGAGGCGGTGGTGGCGGTGGCCCTGGTGCCAGGGTTAGGGCTGTGGCTGAACCACCAGGTGCCATGACATAGGCATATTGAGGAATGGAGCTGTTGCCATCGTTGGTTTGCAACGGGATGCGTATAAAGCCAACAAGAGTTTCCGGGTCAACGGGCTTGCTGCCCTTGAATATGTTGAAGCCTGCAAAGGATGGCGGATTAATGAACAACCCCTAGTAATGTTTGTGTATGTGAACGTACCCTGGTACACGCCGTTCTCGTTTTGAAACAGAACCAACGGATGCTGCGACTGCTGAAGATTGCTAACGAGCACCAGACTAAAGCCGTCATTGGCTGCTGGAGCAGCAGTTTCTGAAGTTGCATCAACTCTATCCACCTCCGGTGGTGCAGGCATTGCCTTCTCCTGATTGCTGTCCTTTTCCTCGTCGCTTTTTATCGCTTCCTCCTCATCATCGTCATCAGTCTCGACGAAGTCAACCTTATGCGGATTTTTGCAGCTGACGCAATTGCAGTCTGAGCAACTATTTCCTTTCTTGTAGCAAGGACAGCGCGAGGTGCGGCAGGTTGTGAGAGGATTGGCCGTTTTGGCGATTCCGCAACGGCATTTGGACTTTGCTGGCCTCTCCTTCTCGTTGTCCTTGCCACGCACCCGGCGGAAGGCACTCTTCGCCGACTGCATCTTCGTTGCCGGCTCCGCTTTCCGCTCTCTGCTCTCAGCTTCGAGTTTCTGCACTGGAATTTTGGGACTGCGCGCTCTTTTGCGTGTAACTGGACCTTCGTGGCTGGCCGCCTGATCTTGTGGCTCCTCCTTCTCGGCTTCCTTCACCACAGCCTCTTGCTCTTTGTCTTCATGCTCCTCCTGTTCAATATCCTTCTCAATTTGATCTAGTTTTCTTTTGCCACTCTGCTTCTTCATTGACTCCTTGGGCTTCTTCGCATCGGACAATACAGCTAATTCCTCGGGCTCCTCTACAACGGATGCCACAGCGAACTCTTCGGGTTTTTCTTCGACAGACAGGACAGCCAGCTCCTCGGGCTGCTCTGTGGCGGACAGCAGAACTAACTGCTCGGGCTCCTCCAGTTCCTCTGTAACGGAGAGCACGGCCAACCTTTCGGGCTCCTCTGCGACGGCTAAAACATTTAGTTGGGAGAGGCCTTCCGCCAATTGCGGGGTTTCTTCCTGACCCTCCTCCTCCCTTAGAGGCTCCTCAATGGCCGTGAGCACAGCCGTTTGTGAAGAGTCCCCGATTTGCACTACCTGACCAATGTGTAACTCTTGGCCATCGAACGGCGTGGATGCTCCTGCTGGCATCAGGTAGGAGACGGCAAAGTTTGTGTTGTTGCTTGGAAAGCTGGAGCCCGAAACGGCCTCAGAGAGATCCACTTGACCAGTCCACGCCTGCTCCATAAAGCCGGATTCCGTGGTGTCTGTGGTGCCGCTGGTAAAGATTAGCTGCGCTGAATGTGCCTGCAGGCCCATGCGTGAACCCGTTGGCAGCAAGGGCAGCGGCGAGAAGTGACCCTGTTCGGCAGTAGCCGCCGCCTCCAGCTCAATGTCGCTGATGGACAGCTGCTGATGGTGCTCGGGCAAATGCTGTTCGTATGGTATCTCCGGTGTGGTCGCAGCTGTCGTGGGCGGCGTCTCTGCGGGCAACGAGGAGGGCATGCCCTTGAGGAATTGCAGGTCCGGCTGCGGTAGGAAGGTATCACGCATGTCGTCGTAGTTGGATCCCTCGCGAATGAACTCTTGAGTGCTCTTCGACGGCAGCTTGATACGCGGCAGCAACTCCAGCTCCCTAACTCCCAGCTGGGGACGCAGTCCCGCCAACTGAGCGTACAGCGAGGATTGCAACAGGTGAACGCAAAGAGTCTTGTAGCAGAGCAACTGCAGGGCCATGGTCCGGTTCTCTTCGTAGGTTTTGAAGTCGGAGCAGTCCTCGCACTGCGTACAGCTGGGAAAGAGGCGCTTCTTGCCCCGCAAGCACAGTCGGCACACGTTGTGCTGGCAGCGCTTCCCCTTGGGCGAGTACGGGTCCATCAGCAGCTGGCAGCAAACAACGCAGGAAAGCAGGCGGCGCAGCTCTCCGATTTCAGAGTTCAGCTCGTCCACACGCCGCTTGGAGAGGTTCGAGGCGGAGCGCAGAGATATCCGCGTCACCTTCAGGTAAACGGACATCGCCGACATCGTGTCTATTATATATTTATGTCTGAGACTGTACCAATGCCGGGTGTTTGTTTACCACCCAGAAAGGGCGGAGGCTCCGCTGTCCCTGGCACCTGGCCACAGACCACGCAGCAGTACAAATGCTTCTCCTCGCTGGCTTTCCTAGCAGCTCCCTGCAATTGAGCGGTTATCCTTCTAGTTGAGACTTCAGCAGCACATGCTGGATTTTCGCGTTACTTCTCTTCGTTTTCACAAGAAATTGACTTTTCACAAGAAGCTCTTCGTGTTTCACTTTTCCGTTGATGCTAAGGCTTAAAACTATTTTCACGTGCAAAAAAAAAAAAAAAAAATTTGTTTATGTTTATGTTTGGTCTCAAGTCATTGTTAATATGTTAAATCACTTAAATGTTAACAATTATTAAGACAAAAAAAAAAAAAAAATTACCCAAGCAACAACGGTGGTGAAGCGAGCGAAGTGTGTGAGATGGGAGAGCTCCGATGGCCACCAACACGCCATATCGATATTTTCAGAAAGGCGTTCGATATTTTGTTGTCGATAGTCACGTTTTTAACTTTTGTATATTTTAAATAAGAGCAACCAAATCTTAAATATTTAAAATAAAAAAAATAAATAAAAAAACTTGATGGACAAGGCCAAAATTTATATTGTTTGTATATTGATTTTTGTTTTTATGTATGGTTAAATTTGTTATAATGTGAATGTGTAATTATTGTATCTTGCTTTGCTGGTAGAGACATAATTTTTATATTTCCCTTGGACCGGCGGAAAGTAAAAAATATGTTTTTGCGGTGAATAATTATCAAGACCAATTTACAAGCCATAATCAGAGTTTAATCAAATCAGCAAATCAGTTAGCGATAAGCAAAAGAAAACCCAACTAAACTCTTATTCTTACCCTGCACTTAGTTCTTGACTAGCCTGTGCTCCAAGATGTTGCGCCAACGAGCCAAGTGCAGTGCCTCCTTTATCGGGGCTTCAACAAAGCCCGCTCTATGGACATCAATACTGCTGCTCGGTAACGTATCAGCAATCAGCAATTTGAATTCCCCACTCTACGCGCGTCTCATTGCATCCGTCTTTCATTCGCTTTTCTCTCATTTCCTTTCGTCTCTTGGAGTCTGCGCTTTGCATTGCATTCTCTGCTGGATTATTGTTATTGCAGTTCATTTGCAGCATTCGGTGACAGTGGAAGTGCATCCCATTTAAATAACAATACCCACTCATTCGCACATAACAACACTCGTTAAATGCTTAAAAATAAGTAAACAAATTGATATTGCCTAGACTGGCTGTGTGTGCGATTCGTATCATATACAACAAGTAAATAAAAAAGGTAAGAAGGAAGCCATTGGAGCTTATCTATCTATCATATTATGTGCCCTCTGTGCGTCCCATTGTTCAATTATGGAATATTAATGCCATATTCGCGCCCACTCGCAGTGCTCGTGGCCCAAATCGATGGCGCTGCTTTGAACGCCAGCAACTACTATCAGTACCGGGTGGTGGAGGAGGAGCACGGAACGCCGGCCATCGAGAACATATTGCTCCAGGACGGGGACATAATGCGTGCCTGGGGCACCAACCTGACTTCCATTACATGGGCACACGCGGTCAACAGTCAGCAGCTGCTAGACGAGGCCTTAACAGGTAGGAAGAGCTGCTTCGTGGAGCCACCACAAATCTGATGAATCTTATTCTTCCTTCCAAAAGGTGACATTGACTTCATTGAGGCGGACATAGTTCTCGGCAAGCTAAATGGCGAGGGCGAGGACATGCCTGTGATGGCTCATCCGCCGGCCATCATCTCCGATCTTACGTTGGCGGAGTTCCTCAATCAGATTATGGTTTTTAACCGGGATCATGAGGGCCAGGAGAAGGGCGTCAAGCTGGACTTCAAGTCCATCGAGGTGTTCGAAGGGTCCCTCGATATTCTGGACGAGAGTATTCCCAATGTGAGTTGATTGATGTTACCTTTTCCCCCAATATAAATTCCTTCACCTTTCTTTACAGATGACTTACCCCATTTGGATAAACGCCGACATCCTAAGTGGTCCCGTGGAGCAAAACAAAAGCGTTCCTGTCGATCCGGATCGATTCTTTGCCGGTTGCATGCGCTATAAGCAGGCTGTTCTCTCCATCGGCTGGACGACCAATTGGGGCGCCGACTTCCGGGACGGCGAGTACACAGAGGCGCACTGCGAGGGAATGCTGGAAACATTGAGCGCCAACAATGTGCTATCCACCGGTCAAAGCATCACATTTCCTGTACGCGCCGGCATAGCGGCGAATAGCGAGGAGCAACTACACCGACTGGTGGCCGCCGTCAACGAAACCAATGAGAGCAGCCTTACCATTTGGTCATCCGCTGGCGACTACGTGGACGTGGCCAAGCTGCGTAAGCTAATATTCGGCTTTGGTGTGGAACGCGTCTACCTGGACGTGCCTGAGGAATTGGCCTCTCAGCTGGATCTGGGGAATCCCGGCAACGGGGCCAGCACCTTGAAGTCCCTTTTTAGCTTCGGTTTCATAAGCCTCTGCTTTTGGGCCGTGTCCAGCTGGCTGCAGCGGCTCTAATCGTCTTTGATAGGTTATTAACTAAAGAGTACAATTGTCGAAAGAATTTTTATGATTTTATTTTCAGTTGAGTGAGTGTGAAATAAAAGCTAAATGTTTGTGAATTATCTTTTTATTCTTGCACGGGAAATTCAGCAATATCCAGGACATAACATTTCATTGAATTGTTTAATTTTTAAGGAAAATATTGTGGTATTAAGGTACAGAAAAAGATATAAAACGAAATATATTTTTTAATATCTTAAATCTGTGATAAAAAGTTAACTGGGATACATTTTTGTATTTTTTCTCTCCTTAAAATATAATAATAATATAATTTTTGGAAATGGTCAAGTGGTATCCATAATAAAATATTTCAATAACAATATGTTTACCACAACAATTTGTATTGACTTTAAGTTGACTTTATTTTCATGCGTGAACAAAATGTGCATGATATGTTTGGAATTAGGTGTTAATATAGTATATAGGCAAAAAGAGACAAATATATAGTTCATTTAATTTGGTTTTTATTCTCTTCTTTAAATTCAAATTTATCTTAAGGAATTTTCGGAAAATTTTCCGGGGGTTCACAGCTGTGCTCGATTATGATCTAGCTTACATTGATCGATATATGTACATAGGATATGTGAAATCTTTGCAGGTGAAATTTAGAAAGGCCTATCTAAGAGTGAGCAATTAGGAAAAATAGCTCACTTCTTAATGTTTTCTACGAGTTCGCTTTATCACTTCATTTCGGCTTATATAACACTAAAATATCGATCTATGAACTACAAACGTTAGGCGTATTAAAATATATAAATACTTTGGGCATGCGCAGTTTCAACTTTAACAATTTTTGGGTAAATGGATGATAGGTAGAAAATGGGAAACTTAACGACCCACTCTATTTACAGATAGAAGCTTAAGCCTACTAAAATAGTTAATGACTTTTGCTTGGGTTCTCTGCTGTTTTTTATCCTTTTATCTTTTTGGCACTAAATAATAAATAATCTTATTAATCTCTCTCGCTGTCTGCAGAGGGAACTCCTAAGGCGGATGGGAGTGTGTGTGTGTGGTAATGTGGTGATTGTTGTGATGTGGATCTGGCTCGATCTCCTGGGTGGGCCAGCCGCTGAGGGGATGGCAAAGGCAAAATGGCTGCTATACTAGGCTACGGCGACATAAATTAGTCTTAGGCAGATGATCGTAGGGGGCACCGCCAGAAATGCGTTATGCCAACTCATGTATTATCTAACTATCACATCGGGCGAGTCCACGCTGATCAGTCGTTCCCTCTGCGAGCTCTCGGCGACGCCAACGCTCGCCTCCTCCCGCAAGCCGGAATCACGCCTATAGTCGAGCAGGCGTACTCCAACGCGCTCGTTGCCGGACGCACTGGTGTTTGTGCGGAAAAGCTGTGCCACCGGAGCCGTTGCTGCTGTTGGATTTACGCCAAATGCAGTGAGTGGCCTAAGAACACTGGCCTTGGCCTTGGGATCGCTGTGACAGAAGTGCGTCACCTGCCGCGTAGGATACCAGCAGGTGCAGATGAGGCCGCCGGCCAGCAGGATTCCAGTTACGATCTGTCCTAACAAGACAATCAAAGGCACCAGCGCAATGTCGGCGGCGATTTCCTCCGTGACCCGAACGCGTTCTTCGCACCATAACATGGGAATCATAAGCTTTGGAATTTTGTCGTATATGCTGAAAAAATAATAAGGGATATTATTAGTTTAAATAATATTGATAATTATATAATAAATCTTCACTCACCTTATTCCCGGTACGGGTTCAATGTAGTAATTGGCTTGAAAGCCGCCGCCAACGTCCATGGGCACGCCGGCATTTGGCTCCAGTGTCATGAAGAACTCATGCTTCTCGCGGTCCGGCTGCAGACCCTCTAGATCTTCCAGGAACCTGGGATCCGCTTTATAAAAGTGAGGGTATGACATGTAGATCGATGAGTTAAAGACACAGCGACTAATGTCGATCACTCCGATGGACGGGCACTTGCCGTCGACGCAATAACAACTCGACTCCGGGTAAAGGGTGCCATTGTCCACTGCATGTTCTGTGCCACTGTATTTGTAGGCTGTCACGCCGTGCACAGTTACCGTTTCCGTGTAGTCTAGGGGAACGGCCCGGCACATCTTGGGCATGTACATATAGACGCTATCGTTTGTGCTCAAATTGGGAGGAAAGAATTCACCCATGGAGCCGCGCACTTGACCGCATGTACCCTCAAAGGCGCCCGTGTGTGTCATATTATTCCATGTGTGAATCTGACCCATTTTGGCAATATCATCGGCCCCGGTGAACATATTAATATCACCGTCGAAGCTTGTACTGCCGTTTCGTGGATACTGAAAGCCAATGCGAACATACGGCACATCATCGGGACGAAGTACCTTGCCCAGCTTAATAAATGGATGTTCGTAGCCCTTGAATAGCATTTCTTCGGCGGTTCTTGAGACGGTCAACTGCTGCCCATACATTCTAATGGCAAGATTGACACCCGCTCTGCCCACCCAGCTATCAGCAGCCCGTTTGGCTGCCATCTGTGAAAACAACTGGTATTAATTCAAGTTAGAAACTCGTCTTTGGAGTACTTACATGTGTCACTGTGTTGACCTGCGTTATGATATCCGTCAGACTGCCATTGCTCCCGGCAGCGTCAAAGTAGAACCATGACTTTTTGTGAAATGACACGGAATAGTTCTGGTTGTGCCAATCAATGTCCACCTTGTCGGGACTCTCCCTAAAACGATACGGTCCCAGTTGCTCGAAGCGTGGCTTCTTGCCGGATCCCACATAAAAGTCCTCCGGATTCGTCCAGTTGAAGATGTAGACATCAAAATTGAGCGGCAGGGGAGAGATTTTCCAGCCTTCGTATGATCGTGATGTGGGACTCAAGGCCATTTCCTACAATTAAGTGCAAAATATATATTATAGGGGATAAGCTTGAATCGATTGATAATTGACAATGATCATTGATCAATATTCAATGATGAACGATTTACATAATTTGTTTGTTATAATTGAGGATAACTGGTTGGCAATTAAGTTTAATATCGTGAGTTCGTTGTGCAAATTTTTTATTGAATATGTACGATGTACATATGGAAACCCCGACCAAAGTTCAAAACTGATCTGTGCAATTGGTATCGGCTCGATGGAGGTTCCATAATTGCTACAGAGGGCTTGCTTGTGCACATTCAAAATGGATGGGCTATTTAAGCAATAAATGTATTTATTCTTTTTAGTGAGAACTATATGCGAGTATGTTGAAATATTCGCATTTACACAGCGGACGAAAAGATGATAGTTAAAATAGAAAATTAAAGGTGTGTATATGCACTTAGAACTAATATATAAACGGACTTAGAAAAAAAAGCTAAGTAAACTGAGCTTAGTTTAACCCATTTTTTAGTATATATATAATTTGTTAATAATTATATTAAAATTTCCTCGCCAAATTACTGCCACAAACTGAGCGACCAGGAGTAGAATTTCTATGGTTTTTTCAGATCTGACACGTAAAATGGTTAGATACTGTGTTCCTAGTAAAATAATCTATAGTTCGAAAGGTATTTTACCATACCAATTTTTGGTTGCTTTTTAATGTTCCTCGAACTCTTCATAATCAGATATAGCTTCACAAATAAGTCAAAGGCGTGTGATCGATCGATAGCTTGAAAAATGCGTTTTAAAAATATATACATTGAATAACCTTTGAAGAAAGCCTTTATTGCTACAAGTTTGTTGCTAACAAATAAAATGCAATTCCCTTGCTACTTTGTAGAAAATCAGGTGCCAGGTTAGGCGATTACACGGTTTCGGTGAGTGAGGTGCTATCAGCCATCAATCATTGTAAGCCACAAAATGGTAGACTTAACGATCGTCGATCGGGGATTTCGAACACTGGGCCACCATTTTTGTTTTGTCACTAACCATATAATCTTTATAATTGGAACAGCGACTGGACTACAGGAAATGACTAAACTGATAATAGGAAGGGAATTCGAACCTGGCTCTTCTTGCGGTTCTTTCAATGATGGCAGAAGGCCCTAGTACAAATCCCAATAGATTATGTCTGTCTGGAATATGGTATCAGAGTGGGAACAGGTGTTCAGATAGTCTGGGCCAGGTGTGGTTACATGCCAGCTCTGGGTGGCTAAGGCCATTTATGAATGTTTCACTTTATATATTTATTGGTATATACATATGTATATATCGGGAGTAAAGAGCGTTGGTTAATCGAACACACGGTTATCGCTAAATGGGTTATTTTTCAGGTTTCTGATAAGATAGCAACCATTGCAATTTTCCCGAAACCCCCGAAACTCCTAAGCAGTGGGCCTTCTTTGATGGCATTTCCGCCTCGCAGGCAACATAATGGAAACATTTCGATTTTTGGATTATTGACCCCGTGAATCACAGCGACAGGTGCGCCCTTTTTGATAATTCCAATTAATCACTTACTAATATTAGTCGAGTTGCCAAAAAAAGAGAATGGAATCACAACCGAATTTTAATGACTCAACAAGTAACACCTGGCCAAAGTAGGCAAATTGATAATTTTATGATTGATGATTATTTTTGAAACAGAAATCTATCATTTAGATACCGCAATGTATGGTAGGAAATTGCAGGATACCTATTAACTTTTACTATTTACTAGTTAAAGCAAAGAAGCAAACCTAGTTATTTAAATGGCTTTTGAATAAAAGGTATTCATAATATATAATTCTTTTTTAGGCAAATGTTTATAAGTGTCTTGGAATGAAAAATATATAAAATATCCAAGTTCCACGCTCTCTTAGTTCATTGTACTCGGAATAATTGCTAAGCGAATTTAATGAATATTTTCGCTATAAAGAGCTTTAACTCCCGTGACTAAGCACTCTCTGGATATATTATATAGAGAACATAAACACAATGTTGGCATTAACATGCTAATTAAAAGCACGTACAAAAGTATAGGTACTCCTAATGTGAGATCGTAAAACTTTTTTACAAACTTATCGTCAGCTTAATGATACTCTCTCTCTCTTTCTCGGTTTGAATATATTTTCCTTCGCCTAAGTTGTCCTATCTTATCGCCTGTTGGCTTGGGGTGATTTTTATTGAGCGAGCCACCTGCACACACTCAATTTTCGGCCGAATTTTCGATCAATTGCCTTCAATCAATGGAAGAAATGACTTTCCGACGGCCAAATTGTATGCTAATGGCAAGTGAGCCCCAACCTCGACCAGTTGACCTTTGGGGCCGCGTTCGCCAATTTGACGGCTCGCCAATCTTGACTCAAAGGTTTTGAGGAATCGATGTCGGATCGGATCAGATAAGATAAGATCGGTCAGGTTGCAGGTGCTCATAGATGAAGAACATAAGGAGTATTTACTCACCTTGCCGCGCATGCGTGTAAACATCTCGATCCAGTTGCGGAAGAGATAAATCCCAATGGCAATGCAAAATATACCTAGAACGACGATTCCCAGCCGGGCACAATGACGCACTCGTGATGTCATCTTCGTAGTCTCTGTGTTTGATGATGGTTATATGGGGTTGGTATGTTGGTGCCGGCGTATCGATGATGATGTTCTATATAGAAGAGGGGCGTCTTCCTCGGCCGATCTCTTGCGTCGCACTGAGTGGAGCCCTCGGAGCGACTACGTTCCCGTTATTAGCGTCTAAATGGCGAAAAGAGAGAGAACCTGTATGAGCTGAGAGTACAGTGGTGGTGTTCGCGGGGCTTATCGCTGGACGACGAGGCCTTATCGCACGTTCCGGGGCCAGCAGGCTCGACACCCGATTTCCAGGAGATACCCGGAGAATTCCGGCTCTGTGAGAGACGGAGAGCGGTTGAGAGAGATAAAGAGCCGTGCGATCACGAGCCGTCTGGCGTCTAAACTGCGTTCCCTTTGCGTTGTAATTAAACAAATTTTCTGTCTAAATGTAATAAAGTTTTCACTTCAAACTGGTCAAACCGCAAAAAATACACATATAAAGTGAATACCTACAACTGTCATGACTGCATGTTCAATGTATAAACATACATATGGCTTAAAAATACAGTGTGGCTTGGAAATATATAAATATGTAACGTAAACATAAATATTATGAATTATGTGATCAAACAGCAACTTTTACTCCTCTTATCGAACTTTCATACTCTCCTTAATGACCGTCTTTTGGGAAATTTATCCACCTTAATTCAACATAACAATGTTTGACTGTACCTCACATATAGAATACAATTAACTGCTTAAAATACACAAAGTAACGTATAGTATTTTTGGGGGTTGCTTTACATTTGGAAACCTGTCCTTAGGGCTGCGTTTTAATATATTGGATGGTTCCATTACATACGTCAGGCTTCAACAGAGCATGAATTAGTTATAAATTCACAAAATCTAATTGCAGACTATGTATTTTTCTAAATTTAGTATAAAACGAATGCTGCCACGCTTAGTCAGAAAGTTGAGTTGTGTTTTCTCAAAGAAATGCTAAGTGAGGCCCTACATGACCTGGTTAACGCCAACCGTGTAGCTAATTTCGACAGAACTAGATCTTGATGGTAATTAGGGCTGTTAGCCAGAAAGGTCAACATTTCAAATGAATTTAAGGTCAGGTTAATGGCTTCCTATACAAGCAATGAAATTGGGTATTAATATTTATTTTAAACCAACTAAACACCAACACTTTTCTAAATACCGATAAAAACTAAAACAAAAAAATTACTCCCACCATTTCGTGTGCTGACTCCGAACTTCAATATTATCGATGTTTTCAACGCAAACTTGGGCAATGTGGAAAGTCCGTGATTCACTGCGGCACATTCCTTGGCTCAGTTTTTTTTTTTTTTTGTTTTTATTATAATGACTATTTTTGTTTTGATTCGCGACTGGGCACTGAATTGGGAGGAACACGTTCACCTTTCCATGGCCTGGCACAACCATAAATGCGTAATGCGCAGGGCGTGGGTTGTAAGTATACACTGTACTTGTGGTTGTAGTAGGAACTGTTTACACCTCTTAGAGCTGCTTGACAACCGCTGGCTGAGTGGCATTTTGGCCTTAGTTACGGCCATTATTATTATTGTTATTATTGGCGATAATTCGAATGCACAAACACACACGTATGATATATGTACATAGGCGACGGTCGATGATTTATTTTGTTATTAATGCACACGTAGCGACACAAAACCCGTTTTTGCCGTCGCTTGCTCCCAGTTTTGTGGTGCTTTTTTTTCTGGTTTTGTGTTATCTGTCAGCCACACCCTCCCCCAACCGCCCGCTCGTGCGCTCTGACTATTCCCCTCGGCAGATTATGAACTCCACATAGCGCCAAATCATTTGTTCAAACATTAATCACGCACATTTTGGGCCCTCTATTCTCTATTGAACGTGAAATAATAGCAATGCAAATATCCTTGAACCTCGCCACTTCCGCAACCTGTTGACAGTGTTTTTTGTGTATGAGTCTGCTCTATTTGCTTATTTGGCCTAAAAATAAAACCGCCGCCGCACAGTGCAATGTGCCAACAAAAATACACACACATATGTACATACAAACATTCATACATACATAATTCATACATGCGGGAGTATGAACATTTTGATGTATGTATGATGTACAGAATGTATTCATGGAAATTCTGCAATTTCATCACAATGCGTCACTGTTCTGGAATGCTTGTCATTAGGTAAACTCCACTAGAAAATTAAGTAAGAACTGTTATGGCTGTGTCTGATGCTATTTGTTTAAAAACTTATCTGCCGAGGCGAGCAGTAAAATTATAAAGAAAAGACAAAAACGCGGCACGTTTAACTCTCTCGAGTTTGCGCTCTCTTCTTGCAGTACTCGCTCTCTCCCTTCTCCGTCTCTGTCACTCGCATGGAATTTTGTTGTTTTTTTCATGGTTTTCTTACATTTTCCTGCAGTTTATGAATCTCGTTTGCTTTTCGAACACCATTACTCTTTCACTCTGCGTTGCGCGTGTCTTGATTCACTTTCCCCCGGCGGGCGAGTTTCCCTCGAAATATCATTCAATTGATATCAGTTTTAATTGCAGCGGAGGTGTAAATATTGTGCGAAAACGACGCCAATGTCTAAAAACGTTTTGTTTTTGCGTCGTCTTCGTTGTTGTTGTTTCAGCCGCGCGTTCGATTGCTTGATATTCGTCGTCTCGCTCCCACTCGCGCTGTTCGGCGGGGAGGCGACAACCGTTAAGTCGGCTCTTGATCTTGAAATAGCGCGCTTGTACGAGAACGAACGTGTCCGTGCGGCGCTGCCTGCTCTGCGACTAAAGTTAAGTATTGTTCAAAAGTCGCCCGCCAGCGTCAATTATTTATTCTTCATTAAGAGCCGATACGCACTCGGCAGTGGTAATTGTCGGATACCCTTTCTTGCTACTTCGTGTCAGTGCGGACAATGTTACCAGATATTGTGTGTCGAGTGTTCTAACTACAGTGTTTGCCATCACTAAAATATTTTTGTGAGGAAACAAGAAGAAAAAAACGGAGTTCTTACAGAAAAAGTAAGTAACTTAATCATCATAAAATACATATTACACAACGAATTATTCAATATACAAAACTTCATTATTAACACTTATTTAATAATTCGAATTACTGTTACCTTTTAATAAACTAATAGAAAAAACTCATGTACCGAACCGGTTGCAGGGTAATATGAGCATAATTGCTCTCACGCGCTCTCTCCCGCTCTTTGGCTCTCTTTGCTCCAAACCGGTTGCCTCTCTTGTAGGGTAAACATTTTCTTGAATCGGGTCTGAAACGGCTCAGCAGAGGCGATTGCAGTCAATGCTAATATAATGCAATTCATATTATTTCCACACAATTATTTATGGGCGTGTGGATTTTCTCCCTTGGACTTTTATTTGACTAAGTGATACAGGGCAACAAGCGATCCCGGCCACACTAGTTAAACCAGAAAGAGTATTTTTAAAGGCAGTTTTCCAAGGCTCTGAATTTGTAGATCACATTTACCTTTTATTGGAATAGGGCCATTTCCTAATTTAAATTGAACATTTCTCGGTAAGATACAGTTGCAGTCACAGTGTAAATCAATGGTTAATTACCCAATGTGCTGCTTTGAATATTAACCGTCTTAAACTTTTTTAGAAATTACTTGTAAAAGCTTGGATATTAATATTTAAACATTTTTTTTGTACCCCAGGCACTGAAAAACCGTTCTTGTATGCACTAGGCAGGATAAAACCCTGCGAACTTAACCCTACGACTTGAATTAACCTTAACACAAAGCCCTTAGTGGGCACAACCCGTCCCCTCCTTGGTCCCAAAATATTGCCGTCCATTTAGCAGTGGCGAATCCTCCACTCCATTACTCTTCGTTGGATCAACAGATATTCTGTTAGTCTCCAAAGCGCTGATCTCGATTTTGTGCATCAGACGCTTCTGCCAGAACAGCTGGTGTGGATACCAGAACACCATCAGCACGCCCAGGATAACTCCCAAGATGCAGCAGGTCTTGCCGAGCGTCTCGAGGATCGGCATAAGCTTCAAATAGCCCAGGAGATTATCCGTGACTTGAACATTGTAGTCCGCCCAAATCAGTGGGAAGAAAGTCTTTCGCGCGTTTCGATAGACCCTAAAAATTAAAAATTTTTAAGGATAAAATTTCGATGTGGTATATTAATATGAGCTTACGATATGTATTTGGGTTCCACTAGTAGGCTGGCCATAATTCGAGCCTTAATCTCTAGCACCATGCCCGTCTTGGGCTCTAACATAATGACCATCTCGTGGCGATCCTTATCGGGCTTCATGCCCTCCACCTGCTCCTCGTAGTAGGGATCGGCTTTAAAGAAATGCGGATAGGAGGCGAAGACGGGAGCTCCGTACCAACAGGACGATATATTTAGGAGACCAGATCTCACCTCTTGGCAGTTTTCTAGGCAGTAGCATCTATTTTCCGGATTGTCGGTACCTGAAAATGGTGAATATATTAAGGATCACTTTAAAGATGCAAATGAAACTTTTATGCCGCTTACCATTTGCAAAGTTACGGGCACTTCCCCTGTAGACGTATGCCTCTACGCCCTTGAAAATTGTGGTGCCGGAGTAGTCCACTTGCAGTTCACGGCACAGGTCTGGCAGGAAATAGGAGATGGGCCTGCCCTTAACCAGTGGAATTGGATGGAACTCCCCGGTGCTGCCCTTTAGCGGGCACCGAGGACTGGCTTCCGTAAAGTTGTTGTAGCGCCATCGAGCTATTTGGCCCAGCTTTTGGAAGTCATCTCGTCCAGTGTAGACGTTGTGGTGGCCGTAAATCTCCATGCTGCCATTGCGCTGCGATTAGTTAGCAATTAGTACATTAGGAATATTCATTTAAACACCAATAATCAAAATAATTCATGTAATTAATTGTTTTCTGTGAGACTGGCTTATCCTTGTTCTTCTTGTACTTACTGGATAACCGTAGCCGATCTTCTCGTAGGGAAAGTCCACCTCCGGCAGTAGGCTTGGTGGCACCAACTTGCTCATCTTGATCAGTGGCGTGTCGAATCCATCGAACAACCAATCGCCAGCGCGCCGTACCATTGTGTGCTCCTTTTCGTAAAAGCTCAGGGCCATTGACGTAAGGTGTCGCAGCATAGGACTCCACAATAGCATCTTTTGGTAGATACCCACGATGAGCAGGTTTGGTGCCACAATCGGATCCGAGGGGTGGCCGGCGCTGTGTTCCGGAACGAAATCAAAGCGACTTCGACGCATATAGGACACCGTGGAGTTGTGATCATGCCACTGGACATTGACCTTTTGCATTCGTTCCGTGAAGCGATAGGGGCCAAGCTCCTCGAATCTCGGCTTTATAGTCGGATCGCTTACGCTCTCTGAGTTTGTCCAGTTGAATATGTACAGGTCCACGGTTACATCCATCGACGGCGATTGCCACAGATCGGTGATAAAGGCTCCCGGCTTAAGCACCATAAACCACTCGAGCATCCAGCGCTCAATCATTTCCATGTATACCATTGCAGTCAGGCTACAGGTCGCCAAGAGTATACCCAGAGCACTTGTCCGTATAATTCGGTTTTTCCCAATCATGGTTGCGACCGATAAAAGTGCGGTTTCTGTCGGATTAATCGAAAAATATAATAATAATAAATATATCTTGATATCGTTATATTTCACTGTATCTTATTTACAAACTATTTAATGTGTCTAAGTATTAGTGTAGAATAGTGTTTTCATTAAAGAATTCACATAAAATATAAACTGGTCTAGTTATAATATACCGTAATAAATAATAGTTGTTAAAATTAAGCTTTCCTGCTTGCATTTGACTGACCATGTAAATTATATTTTATAGTTTATACCTTCCACTATTATTAACAGACTGATTTCATTTAAATGCAGGCCTCTTAGCAATTATTAATTTGTAAACAACTTTAGAAAGTAGTATTGTGATATTATGTTAATGGTATATTCTGCAATACCAGCTATATTTTCTTTTAGTTCAGTCTTAATGGTCCTTTGTAAACTCACCTGGTTTTTGGGGGTTTTGCTCGTGGTTTCTGAGCGATTCCGTTGCGGAGTACAGCTGGGCCTCTGAATTCTCACTCCCACTTCCTTATGTTGCCTGATCTGGCTCTGATCCGAATCCAAGTCCACGACTCAGGTTGGAGGTTATCTGGCAACTCTGATAATGATAATGCAGAGCTAGCTGTAAGTCTTCCAGCAGAATCACTTCTTAAGCTTCTTAGTATCTGTGCTAACTATTTTTATTTAATTCACTTTCGATCCTGACTAGTTCAATGGACGCCGGTACGGAGTTTTTCGTAGTTCTTGGTCTGGTAGTTGAAATCGAACCGCTTCGAATGCCGTCTTGATAACGACTGAGCTGTCGATAGGAAAATATATTTTTTCGATGCGAGAAGACGGCTATATAGAACACAGAGAAAAAACAAACATAAATGTTGGAATAGAGAGATACTGAGCCTTAAAAAGTGCCTTAATATATGCACTGAAAAATATTATCGGAGTTTGGACAGGTAAAAAAAGCAAATTTAAGAAAAAAAGATAGAGAAAACCTTAACTTTCCGAGAAAACGCTTCAGCATTTAACATTCAGTGTCCAATTTGTTATTTTTAATTAATATTTTTGCGTTGCCAGCAATTTTTTTAATGCTTATGTGATAGTTCGATGCCTGCTGACATACAGTTTAATTTAATGATAACGTTTAAATTATGAAAGCAATTTTTACGATCGACTATGAGAAAAGCGGTTAAATGACAAGGTAAAATAAATAATCAGACTATCGTATTGACATAATTTCTCTCAGTGGAGTTCAGTTTATAGCTTAGTGTGTAAGTGTAACACCCCGGTTCAATAGCTCCATATTCTAGGGTTATCATTCGACGACTCATTATCTCATAATTTCCCAAATCAAGTGCTGTACAAGTACTAAAACGTAAACTTTAACCTGCGATTTACAAGTATCCAGAAGTATTTCCTCTTTTTTTATTGGTTTTTTCGCCTGGCATGTTTATTGAGAGGTCTTGGTTTTGGGTTGATAAGTTGTGATAATGTCCGGACCCCAATTCCTAATCTTCTGCTCCCAATTGGCGATGGCTCAGGGCGATAAGGAGTTAAGGCGCAAGGCAGCCTTCCATGCTATGCACTTCGAAAAATGTAAAAGGGTGAGAGATGTTGATTCCAAGTAACCAACTGCTGACTCTAATCGGCGTCAAAAATATGACAGTACAAAGAAAACGTAAATTTTTAGACAGGAGAAGCCCTTATTACCGATCGATTTTCAAGATCCAAATTCCAAATTAAGGCTTATATTCACAATTAAAAGATCTTATCGGTAGTTGTTACATTTATTTATTGATCCAAAGTAAGAAGTCAAGAATTCAGAGGATCAGGGAAAATACAATGAATTTTAGCTTGATTGCTTCCGAAGAATTTATAATAAAATATTTTAAATTCATTATTATTGGTACGATAATACGTATGCAACAGCTGGTTTAAAATTATCATTAGAAGCAAAGCAACAGAGACAATTATTTGAAATGTGTATGATAGCTAGAAGAAGCTGTTTTCAGAGATAAATAAATAAATATAATAATCCATGTTTTTTAATTCTTAACAGATTTGCAGGATAGAAACAACACCAAAGTCTTTATTCATCAGTTGATTCTGTATTATTTGTCATACATATCTTAATTCCTTTTATTACGACTTGTTTTTTAAGGTAATAAATAAAAAAAAATTAGCTTGGATAGAATAAATAATTAAGAAAATATGCCAACGAGGGGAATTACTATTATCCTATTTAAATTTACTGGATGCTGAAGACGCCATTATGTGAAGTTGCCGGATCAGCTGGGGTTTTGGTCGCGGCTTATCTTTTTAGCTAAGTTAAACACCCGCAGATACCTTAAAATTATTTTTAAAATAATTAAAACACAGTTAAGAATTTAAATCCCACACTACGTTAAAGATTACTAGAACTTAAGTTCATGATGACAGTGGTAAACTTTAAAATATAAAAATGTCCAAATAAATATGTATAAAACCAGGTAATATTGAAGTCATTTTAATTAGGTTTTCGAAAGTTTAGCTGGCAGTTAAACGTCTGATAAGGGTTAACTAGACTTTAAGAAATTGGCGCTTCTGGCAGCTTTTGCGTCAGCTGTTTCCCTGCAGTATAATCCCAAAAACCTCCTCATCTACGGTCACACTGATCACTCGTTCGGGGCTGAAAAATAAATAAAGAAACTGAAGTGCGGCGCGGGCTAGTGATTCGACCGAAAACATCGATGTTGATGGTCGTCGCTGTTGGCAAAATATAACATCGATGCATTGCTTAACCTTGGGATTAGAAATACATCGAAAAA
>VNJV01006116.1:0-48222 GCA_008042635.1 Drosophila nikananu
TTGAACTATTACCTGTCGAATGCAATAACAAATTTCACGATCCGTGGTCATCAAAAAGTTGATTTTTGCAACGTATCTGTATCTTTCCGGCCATAGTGCGCCGCGCCAGAGGGATCCTGCGAGGGACGAGGGCGATGCCTTGGCTCGCCTTGCTTAGCATCTCCAACTGCATAAAATTTTGCCCAATATAATTTAAAGAGCACACCCAAGTGGCCTTTCCTACTCCTTCGTTCCTGACTCCACACCTAGCCCTTCCCTCTATCTGTCTGTAAGCTCTTGCAATAAAAATGAATTAAATGCAATGAAGCAGCAGCAGCAGTGTGCACAGAGAGAAATTGTAGGTCGTTGCATGCTTCAGTAGATACATTTATGGATTCCTGAAATTATAACCCCACTTTACATTCCTTCTTTCGTTTTCTTCAAAATGAATCCCCGTCCCTAGGACTAAAAGCGACTTGAAATGGGCTTTTCTCTCCGTGCAGCATCATCTCTGCTCAGCTCAGGGTCCCACATCCGCATCCGTATCCGCATCCGCAGCCGGCGCTTCGGGCGCGCAAATTGTTGCAACAAAGTGGAAAGTGGAAAGCAGCGCCAGCAACTGGTGTCAGTTATTGTTGAGCAGCCAGGTGAGCTGAGGTGAGCTGAGCCGAGCGGCAGTGGGGTGAGCTGAGGTGAGCTGAGCACAAAGTACGTTACAAAAGTAACGGCCCCTCCGCCCCTTGCTGCCGCTTTTAATGGCAATTTGTAGTCGGAGGCGGCGGCTTCATGCAAATTTGTGGCTTATAGTTTATCAAGCCGGGCTTCTCCGTCTTGCTTCTCGCATTACGTAACGCCCCGCCCCGCAATCCATCGGGCATTGCGAAATGCGTAAGCTTGCATAAAATGCGTAAATGGTTGGTTTCGCCTGCCTGCGGAAACGTGGCGAACGGGTTCGGTGGCATAAGAGAGCAAAGGGTTCTTATTGTTGTGGCTGCTACGGAACGAATGCATTCAACGGCAAACGTCGGAGGGGAAAGAGCGAGGCAGTCGCTCCTGTGATAGGGCCAATTAAAAAGTTGCACTGCTGTTGTGTACTTCGATTAGGATGATAAATTGTGGAGGGCAAACATGGCAGGCGAGGGAAAATGGATGCCCGGAAAAGGAGGTGAAAGCGGAAAAGCAGACTCAGAATGAAGAAGGAAACCGCTTTTCAGAATAGAAGCGTGTTTCCAAGGACTATTAGGGGCAGAGGATCTGTCGTTGGGCAATAAGACTTGATTACATCGACAGCTCTAATAGCAAAAGTATGGATTTTCAATGAAATAAGGTGGATATATACATACATGTAAAGGCTCGATTTTGGCTTCACCGTAAATCTTTGGAGATGGTTAAAAGTAATATTGAAGATGACAAAATCAGCATTTCAAAAACGGCTGACATTTAGAGTTGCAGCAGCGCACAGTAGGGCCTTAGATACTTTTGCTATATAAAAATCATAACTCTTGAACCAGTTAAGATATTTTAATTTTTCATTTTTTTTTCTATATGAAAGGTAATTTTAATACCTTTCGAATAAGTGGTCATACTAAATGGTGTGATAAGTAGTAGATTTTATACTTGAAAATTAATGTTTTTAAAGGCAATTTTCTCAATTTTTATCCAATTTCGAACAATTTCGTTTGTTTTCTTTGAAAATGCTAAAATGGTGCATATTTAATGTTTTAAAAACAAAATAAACATATATTTTAAAGAATAAAAAATTTTTTTTTTTATAATTCAAATTTATTCATTTTTGATCAATTTTCAACCATTTTTGCACTTTTTGTCAATTTACATCGTTCAATTTTACATCATTTAAGATTTTTGAAGAATATTTAATCATTATACATTCATTTCAATTCATTTAGTGTCTTTATAAAGTCAGGAATTGAAAAACAAGCCGCCAATACAGAAAAAAATTAATGCCCGCCATACAATTTCGTACTGCGCTTGTAGCAAAATTTGCTTGAAACCGCCCGTTTTTTACGCTGAGTTGAAAGTATCTATTGCTTTGGAAATCCGGGGTGGCAGTTCGTGGCAGCCAATCTTTTTTGAATTTGATAAAGAACATATTCAAGAACAACACCTCATACGCCAAACACAAAATACAGCAAAATAACATTTTTGGCATTCCATCAAAATTGAAAAATATGTGAAAAATTAGTACTTCGGTAAAACAGGTATGCCTGTACGTGGAACAAATATTATAATTTCATTCTTCCTTCGTTTACCGGGATTTGATGACCCTTTCGATAGAGCCCATAACCATGCCAATCGGTTACATATTTTACCTAAAAATCGACCTCAAAGTCAGAATTTTTCTAAAAAACGAACTCCTTTTTTTGCAACCCAAAAAAGGTTCAACTTTGAACATGTGTAACTTCTTTAGTAATTAACCGATTTGAATAATTTTTTGGATTCAACCCTTTTGAACTATTACCTGTCGAATGCAATAACAAATTTTACGATCCGTTGTCATCAAAAAGTTGATTTTTGTATAGTATCTGTATCTTTTGCCCCATAGTGCAGCCCCTCGATTTTTAAGCTTTATGGTTAAGGACACAATAGAGCGCGTAACTGTTGTCGAAAATCAAAAATTAAATATTATTTGTATTATTTGAAGAATAATTTTGATTTGAAAACACACATAGTTTTTTGTGAATTGTGTTCATAAATTACAAAGGTAAAAACACAAAAATGAAGAGTGTATAATAAGCAGTATATGTATTTTATCGTTTGATTTAAGGCAAAATTTTGTCAAAAAATTAAGGTCTTTATGCATATCTCGCCTTAAGATGACGTCGAATTAGATATCCCAACAAAACTTCTTAAATATTAAACTGAATATGCAGCAATATGCCCGGCATTAACATCTGAATACAAAAATATTATATCGGACAAACTTCAACAAAAACATCGATAAATTTTACTTAGTTCTAAAATTATTATTGTAATGGCTTTTTATTTCATTTTCTTGGCTTTCATTCGTTTATTTTACATCTACAATTATATAAATTTACTATATCATAAGAGCATAATTTCGTGCTTGAATTAAAATGAATTAAAATTAAGATAGCGCTTTCATAAAATAATTATGCATTCAGCAATCCATTCCCATCATTAAACCAATATAGGGATGTCAGATTAAGAGAAATTTTTAATAGGTTAACATGGAAAATGAGGCATGATTTCCAATTTTATTCAATTCACAGCTAACTTTTAAAGTACAGTGCCATTTAGTAAATAGGTTATTGAAGGGATTCATGCAATTGTTTTTCCATTTCTTAAAACAGTCACATGGAACCTCTTAATATTAAACAAGAAATATTTACGAATGAAGTAATAAACTAAAACTTATTATTGAAAATCCCTTCAAGCTGTGTTACTATACCAAAAATATTTGCTTAAATTAATAACTGTACTGCATACATTTAAAAAATAACTTTCATCTTGTTGTTGTGCTAGACAATAAAAATGAAAGTTTCGCCTAGTGAAATAAAAGTTAACTAGCTGCTGGAGGACAACAATAAAGGTCAGCTGAGGGATTAAAAAATTCTATCACTTTAAAAACAACTTTCATAGCCGTTTCGCCTTTTTCCCATTCTGCGCCACGGAAAAAGTGCGTCCCACATGGCGTATGAAAGTTGGCAACTTGTTCGCGGGGTTTTTTTCTCATCTTCGGCCACCGCTAAGTAAAAAGCGAAATAAAAGAACTGCAAAGACAGGGGCCCAGGGAATTGAAGTGGCTGTTGTTTGAGAAAAAGCAGGAACGAATTGCAGTAAGCTATGCAAATTTTCTTCTTATTGTACTACTGGCTGGTGTGGCTGCTTCTCCTTTAGCAAATCAAAGCCGAGGCGGCTAAGGAAACCTGGGGAGGCAGCAGCAGCCGGAGCCACTCCTGCGATGTCCTGTTGCGTCGGGTGGCAGGAAATCGTGCGGCAGCTGTTCCAGCACTTACCACGCTCCTGCTTTCCCCGATTTCCCAGCATCCACAGCTTCCGCCGGCTTTCCTTCGGCGCGCTCCTGCCATTATTTCTGCATGCTTCACATGACGCCCCGTCCTGTGGGATTCCCTCCTCAGCCTTTGTTGGCAGATCCCACATCCCCCAGCCCGTTTCAATTGTGCCGCTCCTACTGCTATTTGTTTGATTGTGGAAATATTTGCATGCCAGTATAGTTTTTATTGGCGCAGCGTTGACACTGATAAGTTCCCCTCGGGCACCACCGCCCAAACCCCCCCGGTCTTGTCCGCTTAAAATTAAATAACACAGAGGAGACTGTGTGGTGAGTGGGTGTCGCGGAGACCTCCGGAATATTAATTAATTCTTTGTGATATTTCCCCTGGGACCGGAGTTGGTTCATGCACCTTATGCTTCTGGTCTCCGGCACGGTGCTTTGATATTTCCCCTTCGGCTCCTGTCATTCGATTTGCATAGTAAACACTCTGTCAGAATTGGAGCAAAGGGAACTGGTGACCAATAAAAAATATTGAATTTCAACTTGTTTAGGGACTGACAACACGGTTCTAAGGGGCCAAAAGGTATGTGTGAAGCTATAAAATTCTTCACTTAGATGTTAAAAATGCTTGTATATCGAAGGCCAAAGATTACTTTAAAAATCTTTAGGTTCGTTGAGATTTTAATTTATGTATGTTCTGTGATATTTAAGAACGTTTTACGCTTAAATTTAGAATCTGTTTTTGGGTAAAATACAAATTACCTCACAAAGCTTCAGGATATTTAAGGCCAAGCGTGAAGAATGTGAGAAAATCCTGAACTGCCAAACAGGCACTGAAATTGAAGTTGGGCTTAGAAAGAAGATACACAGAAAAGTAAAAAAACGCAATCCGTGCCTTTTGCCATGCCTAATAATAGACGAAATGGCGAAACGACAGTCTGAGGAGAGTACTAAAAGGGAGACATAGAGTAAAATGTGATGCGAATGGTCAGCATATTCCCGATGCATGGGAAATGGAATTGAAAACATGCAGAGTACACAACAAAATTATAGGGAACTAAAGAGAATATCGGTGTCGAAGGTAAAGTAGAGGTTACTGGAATACAAAATATCGATGAAAAGGAAATATCCAAGTTCTTATTTCTCTGTACTTTTTAATAGTTTATCCGATCATCATTAATTGCTTGTAATATTTTTTGTATGCTTTGCATTTGCCTGCGGAAATGGTAAATAATTGAGTGAAGCACATTACTTGGGAGACTCGTAAGCTGGCCCATATGCCCGGGGCTCTGTGTGGTATCGGCATATTGGAGCCCGCACAAAGGGGCCTCGGCCTCCGCCTGTGGGTCCTGTGTCCATTCATTAGAGGACATCGCATTTCGCGCGACGCAGTCAATGTCATTGCACATTTCGGCGAGCAAACAGAAGGCAGCAGTTAGATTTGAAATCATCGCGTATTCGGTTTCATTTGCTCCCCACAGGCGTGCGTGAGTGAGGCTCGATGCGTGCGGACGTGACGGCGATGGCTGAAACTCATTTCGGGCAACGGCATGCCTAATAAAATATTTATTCGCCGCCCGAACAGGTGCGAAATTTTAAATGCAAGCATTTGCTTTTTACACTCTCCTGTTTTCGTAATGTAATGTAATTTTATTTACTTACACATTCGGTGGCAAGGAGCGGGAATTGTCGCCCGTCGCCCGCTTTTAATAATATTCCTGTGCGCGTGGCCCGGGCCAAATGTGGCTCCCTCTCGTTTCAGTTCGTCCAATTTGCGCTCATAGGTCGGAAATGATTCCGAGTGTGCACTTCATTAACAATCAGGGATAGGTGCGTGCTTATCGGCTAATACGTGCGTCGGGCTTCTCTCTTTATTTGTATTTTGCACTGCATAATTTCGCCTTTTTTCACTTTATTCATTATTAAATTTCAGCGTTCGAAGTTCGAACCTCCCGCTGCCCTGCCGGGGGCGCGCAGGTTGTGCGGGAATCCTGCATTTCATTGAATCTGTTTATCCTTTTCGAGTTCCTCATTTTCTGTTTATGCAACAATTAGTTTTTGCCCTAATTGAAAAGGTCTGTCATGGCATTGGCAGTTGAAATTGGTTCAAAAACTTTACGGAAATGTAATTAACCGAAGTGAAAATTGCACAGCAGGAGCAGAGAACTGCTTTTTATTTGTCCAATCATTTGGATAATATTTTAGACATCACTCGAATAATTTAAAGATGGTTTGGCTTTTTATAAGTTTGGCAAACATAGCACGAAGATGTTTTAATTTTACACAACCCCAGGTAACTTTTAAATGAACTTAGGAATAGCTTTTTACAGACCTAGAATAAAAACCGTAGTTCTCTGAAAAGATTATGGCCGCTTTCAATTTTAAAGTTAACCCAAAATGGAATTTGTTCTCCGGTACATTCCCTATCCTTTATCCTTAGTTCGACCTAAAAAGAAATTTGCAAAACGAGAGCATATTTCACTTATCATCCACTTTACACGCAACATCAACTAGTCTACTTGTCTCGCTGTATCTGTCCGCCCAAAAAAGGAAAGGCGGAAAATATTTGTTTATCTCCACACATGTATCTAACTATGCCAGGCTACATGGCTGCATTTCCTGCCATCCTTTCTCCATCCGCACTCCAGCCTCGGGCGAATTCGAAACCGAAAATGGGGAAATATGTATGCGAATCCTCGGCCTGCCGCAGGCGTGTTGTTTTTCTGTTCTGGCTTTGATTTTGATTTATGTTGCAGTAAACACACAGCCAGCCGAAGTAGAAGAAATGGCAGTCGCCGTGGTACAACCCCGGCAACCTCATTTGCTACTTACTTTGTCGCATCATTTCACCACGGAGCACTGGAACCGCCAGGACCTCAGCCAGACAACAACGCATGCCAACGCATAGAAGCTGTGATTTTTTCCAGTTGTCCCTGCTCCTGCCGCCGCTCTTCCGCAGGATTCTCTCAGGCGACAGGGTAAATGTTTGCCATCCCTCGAAAGCTTCTCACATAATTGTGGTTTCGGTTGGCGGTGATGAAAGTGCCAGCGGAAGAGCATTCCTCGCTCCTTGTTACGAATGTGGAATATTCTAATAGTGGGGATTTACTTAAGCTGACTGGGAATTATAGTTTACATAACTATGTATTTATTTTTAATGGCAAATTACTTACTTACTGATTAAGATCAGTTCCTTATCACCGTGAAACGGGGTAGGTTTTCCCTGATTTTATTCATTGCAAAAAAGTGCAAACAACCTGCGGATAGTGTATTCTTGGCACTCGCATTGTGAGTGTTTTCGCTTTATAAAATGCAACATTTGGCAGAGCGACAAACTTGCTTTTAGCCCAACTCGAAGCTGTGTAGTATTTACTTATACGTTTCTGTGGGGGCAAACTACGCGTAACGCTTTGTTTGACTTGAATTTATGGTGATGTTTCTTTTTTACTTCGGCTGCTTTTTTGGCAAAACTCCCAGCTGACTCATGGCGAAGTGCCTGAGCCTGGCAGACAGTGTCTGGCTGTCCCGGCACTTTTCCCCGAAATGTTTTAATTTCCTTGGCTCGACACAATAATTTACACACTCAGACCAGCACACACTTCCTTCCAGCTGGAGACTCGGCCATAAAATCCTTGTTTGACTTGCATTCCGGCCAATAATTATGTTTGCACAGTTTATGTAGTCAGCGGCACTGCTTATTAAAATTTATATGACAATTCGTTAGTTTGTTGCCCGGTCCCAATAATTCATGGCGCTTTTTGTTATTTTTGGTTTGCCTTCTGCTTTTACTGCCGGAAGGAGGATCCTTTGTAGTGGCTACATTTTTGGTTTTATTTGCCATATCTTTGCCTCTGCCTTTAACATATGCCCATCAAAATTGATTGCACACTTTTTGGCTGCTGCGCCTGTTTATGTGGTTAGTGAGCCGCAAAGGACGTAGTAAAAAGTCCTATCCTGGAATGACTTCATACTTTTTATGATTTTAACAGAAAGCTCGGAGGAAAAAAAAGAAAAGGAACGATATGCTTCTCGATCATAACTTTTTGCCTTTATACTGAAGTCGTTATGTTCCCTGAATAACTTTGTATTCAATACATTTAATGAAGTCCCAGATTTGTATACAAAATATTACGTTGCTGCTTGCAGTAGAATTTGCATAGAAAGTGCCTGAAATTCGTATTCAAATAAAATATAAAATAAATACTTATTTAATTGCCTATTAAGGGTCCTTTAGATTTTTGCAACAAATATTTTTTAGGACCTTACCTCCAAATCTAATCCCGAGCCAAAAGGAATCATCAACTGTGTGGTCCAGCAGCCTTGTCAAACAACTAATTGCCTTCATGGACTCCTGACAAGGACTCCTGACCGACAGGGCAGCTTAAGAGATTCGCTTCCCTTCAGAATTCCAGAAACATAAATCGTACAGCTCAAAACTAGAAAGCACCAAAGAATAACCATAACCACCGGTTTTAAAAATGGAGTGTGCAGCTGCAAAGGGAATTTTCCATTAACGCACGTGTGCTCGAGTCGAAGACCAAGACCTGTTCTGCTTCCCACATTGCAGCTACCAAAAAGAAGGAATTCGGGATTGCCGGTCTGAGCCAGAGTCAGGGTCGGGAGTGCGGGCTGCAGCATCGCAAACTGACTGACAAAACCTCAACGTGCCACTAAAAGCATAATCATGCACTTAACTAAAGCCCGGCAAAGGAAGCTGTAACCGTGCGGCGGAGGGGTGTTCCAGGTGCTGAGTTAACGCACGTAGAACTTAAGTCATCATCATATAAATAAAAATTTATGACTTTAAATGTGTTTCTGCGTGGGTTTGTTTGTTTGTTTGTTTGCTTGCTTGTGGCCTGTGGTTGCTCCTTGAGGGTGAGGTGGCTCCCCGATCCATGGCTTATCACAGGGGGAGGTGCTTTCGAGTCGAGGGAGTGATGACGACATGCGTGACTCTGTCGAAAGGGTAAAATTTAAAAATGGTGGGGCAACCAGGCGAGGATTTGTCGGGAAACACAGAAACTTTGGGTAATGGAAGAAAAATTATATAAAATATTCACGAGTGTGACAAACATTTAGGAAAACTCGTGCAAGTCAAGAAGCGGCGAAGTGTCTCTCAATAGCCTTACTAAATGTATATGAAATTATATTTACTAGTCTAGTTCTGTAATATTTGTAAATAAATTGAATACAAACATACCTTTTAGATTTTAAAACGATAAATTAATCGTTTTAATTATTTAAATTTCTTCCAGGCTTTATTTCCTCTGTAATACTCTAATATATGTAGTATATATTGCTATCATATACTAAGTTTTGATTGGTTTTATTAATTACGATTTCATATACTCTTATTTAGTTTTCACAATGTGCTTTATTCGTGGTGAACCGCAGAGTGACCATAGTCTCTTATTCTATATAATCTTGAAGTCTCTGATCGTAAGTTTTCTATTTTCTTTAAACTTGAAACGATGGAAAGGAACAATTGTTCGTAATGCTATTAACTTAATGCTAAATGTGTAATGCTAAAATGTACTTACCTATACCATCCATGCTAACAATATGTTAATATCCGATACAATACCAAAAACGCTTAAAGAATTGAAAAAAATGTGAATAAAGGTGTCAGATATGTTAGAGAAGAAAGACCATTTGGGGCAATTATTAAAAAATTACGAATAAAATGTCTAGTAAATAAAAAAGGATAAGAAGGAGAATAAAATGAGGATGCAGAGGACAACGATCCAATGTAACGACGAATAAAACCGATCTGGGCACCGAAAAGTAAACGAGAATTAGGTTGAGGGTTTGAATTGTTTATGATGAATTCCAGGCAATCGAATTTCCTTCATAATATCTAGATAAGTAAATAGAATAATAATACATAACTAGAAATAATTGTTTTTATACAAAAGTAGAGTATTCCTCAAAACGATATATCCCCTTGAGAGGGATATCAACGCAACTAAAGCGTCCTCGGTGACCTCTCAAGTGTTCCTAATTACACATAATATTCATGGGAAACATCTTGCAGCTTTCGAGTTTCTTCACAATTATGACAACCGACAGCTTTTACTTTCTGGTACTTAAACGTATCCTGAAATGTACATTTCAGTTCCGTGCGGGGAGATGGTAATGCGAGAAACTAACAAGAGAAAGCCGCTTGCCGGGCTACTTTTCAAGTTAAAGTTATTATCCTGGGGCAGAGCCACTTGCAGGACTCGGCCCGCCCATTCCCTTTTGAGCGACCCCATGCCAGACTTGACAAAACTCGGCAGACTTTTGAATAAATTTTCAATCTCCAGGACAACGGGCCGTGGGCGAGGGCGAAAGCGAGGGTGACAGTGACAGAGGGAAACAACAACTGGGAAAATCAGCATTATGAATATGTAGCTACATCTGCTTAAATGTATCTGGCCCTGTGCCCGTGTTGTTGGCTAAGTGAAAAGCCAAAGCCGAGTTGCCGCTTGCAACATTTTTAAAAGCGGCTTTACTTTCCCTCTAAGACGCCAGGCAACTTTATAAAACACTTTTTTTTTGGGGCTGGCTGAAACTTTCCAACAGCTGCAGCCGACAATGGAAATAGAACCACCCAAGCTGGGATGCAAGTCCTCTGGCTGGCATCCTCCTGCACTTCTCGTTCGGCTTGACGTTCTCCGTTAAATGCTTTTAGCCGCTTTGTGTTGGGAACTTCTGCCAGAAGTTTCCTCGCAACGAGGGGAGCTCGCTTAGCGCAGGCTCGGCCGAAATATGATTTAATTTCTGTTGATTCGGGATAAGCAATTCTAAAT
The DNA here is from genome assembly GCA_008042635.1 of Drosophila nikananu. Classification (NCBI taxonomy): domain Eukaryota; kingdom Metazoa; phylum Arthropoda; class Insecta; order Diptera; family Drosophilidae; genus Drosophila; species Drosophila nikananu. Next base: position 10,768 of record VNJV01006116.1, read on the forward strand.
AATTAAGCCACTAAACAGCTGATAACAAATCCCCAATTAAACCAAAGACAATTAAATTTAATGCCTCCAAGCGGGAGAAATGTCCCCATGCCGCGACAGTGCGCCCGAGAGCGAAGTGCGGCCATTTCTCTTTGTGGTCAACCGCCATTAACGTTTATTACACCCACCAAGTGCCGGCAAAAACCAAAGAGCACAGGAACCGAAGGAAGGCCCCAAATGGAAAGAGCAAACGAAATAAAGAAGCAACAACGGCAATGGGCGAAAAAATATAATTAAAAATAAACATTACGCGGCGACAGACAATGAGAAGAAGCCCGGGAAAATTCACAAGACCACAAAAAAAGAGCGAGGAGAAAACCAAAGAAAAGGCGACTGAAAAAAGCGAAGAAATGTGTAATAAAATGAAAGCAGCAGCCAGGTGAAAATTGCATTAGTCTGGGCCAAGGAGATAAGGACAAAGGATCGAGGGTTTTTGTGCAGCAGCATTTTAGGCGCTTAATTGAGCGTTTTAGTTATGCTAATTGTTTGGGAACAACAAAACACAGGCTAATGGACAGGTGCGAGATGTCTCCCAGCTCCCCAATTCCAGCTCGCATTTATTGCTTCCCATTTGTTATAAGTGGAGCAGAGTCCGAGATCATTAGGGCCTGGATTCGGGGGGGTTTCCCCAGCATTCGCTCATGATATGCTGACAAATGTGCGCCAATTAATTGTGTTATTGTGTGGAAAGAAGCGATGATTAAAAGAGGAATAGCGATTATTCAGTTATGTGAAAAGGGGGCTTGGATGTTCTGAGAACTCTAATATACAGAGTTTAATTTAATATATTACCCTTACGCAACAATAAAAAAACGACATATTTATTTTCCTCGCTTTGGTTTTTTATTTTGATTATCTACCGTAAATACTTATATGATACATATCTCCATTTCCTTATCCTCCGCCTGCCCGCTTTTCTTTATATAATATATACAAATACAATACATATATACTGTCACATATATAGGCAATATTTAGACTTAACATCTAGTTGCTTACGTTTGCCTCTCAATGCTTTTCATTTTGTTTCTCTGGGCATTACTCTTAGGCGTAGTATGTATATATAACTTTACATAATACATATACATATATATATATAAATACCATTTATACGATTTATAAATAATCTTGACTTTGATATATAAATGTAAATGTAAAGATAACTAAAATTAAAAGCTTAGCACAACATTTTTCATTTTGGTTTCATCTGGTTTCCCGACCCGGAGTTGGCAGATTGGCTTCGAAGTGGCTCCCCAGATCCAATCAGGTCAAAGATCAAGGTAGGGTTAAAATTTCAAGTTCAAACCATTGTCAAGCATTAGTCCCAAAGCCTTTCAATGCGTTTGCAAACCTCGAGTAAGTGTGCAATGGAAACCAATTCGCACCTCCAGCCATCCCTTGGGTTTTGAAATAACTAAAGCGATGAAATTCGCAGCATTTATGATGAACTGGCGCTAGGCTTGTATTTAGTATCTTTCTCCTTTTCTTCAGGGGCGCCACGAAAGGCTCTCGTGTCTCCAACTCACTCGAAAGGGGTCCCAATCGCTCTTTTGATGTTCAGCTTGCCAGGGCCAAATTCTGAATGAATTACTATTTGTATTGGAACCCTTTTCATGTAAGTTGAAGTCGCTGGAGGGCCTCCGCCGCGGCTTCCCTGATTGTCTTCTTCGGCTTTGTATTTTTCCTTAAATGCATTTGAAGTTACTTTGAGCTAGCTGAAACGAGTGTCTGGTGTGTTAGTGTAGGTGTGTAAATATTTAGATACATTTAGCAGTTGCTTTTGGGTCTTGGCCTTGGGCTAAACTCCACCCACATCCCCTATCTATGCTGGACTCCCGCATCCGTCGCCGCTGCCGTTTCCGCCTCGGCCTCCGCATCCCCTACCGTCCCTGAAGTGTGGCACTCGAGTTGCATGGCAATTGAATCATGTTAATTGCCCAACGCCTCTCCTGTTGTTGTTGTTGCTGCCGCTGCTGCAGCCTTGCCAGCTGCGCTTCGACGCCCGCAGGATGCAGCTCCCGTCCGGCTGCAGCGCCCGCATCTCCCCGGGCCTTGTCCGGCGGCCTGTGCACCTCCTGGTGGGGTTGCTCCGGCCGCTGCTCGCATTGCCGGCCTCCCTGCCGGCCTTTGTCATCGCCTGCAACGGCGACACTAATTGCCCTCCGACTGCCCAACTGAGCGCCGCCATCAGTGATCCCCCGCCCAGGGCCAGCAGCGCCCAGGATTGAGTGTGGCACGGACGCGAGCCCGTCGACAAACCAGCGCCGCGCCAGGCGGCTCCTCCGTCCTCCAGGCCGCCCTCCGCTCCGTCGTCTTCTTCGCCTGAGGGTACAAAATGAAAGAGAAAGTCTAACGAAAAATAGAAAGAAACGCAGACAAACGCAGGGCATGTATTCGATGTATTCTGGTAGTTCGCATTGTTCGGTCCAACTACAGGCGAACTTGGCTAAGGTGAGCCAAGACTATCTTAGGGATTTTCGCAATAAATAAATATTAATTATATCAAATTATTGGCTTAAGCCCTGACTCACTAATATGAATTCTTAATATTGTTTCCACTTAAAACCTTCTTCCCTATCAATATGAATAAACGAATTTATAAATAAAATGTTAAAACATTAAAAGACTTTCAGATAACTTTGCTATGAGCGTAGAAATAATAATAATATTATGAAATCAAAACAAAGTGAATAATGCTTTATTAAATAAGTGTTTACTATTTCGGTTTCTAAGAGTCTTGACTGAGAGGTTTCTTGTAAACCAATTCCATATTCGACTTAGCAAAGATCGACTGTAGCTGGCACTTGGACTTTTCGAGTGCTCGTGTATTGTGAGTGGAGTGTCCGGCACTAATTGGCTGCTCAACTCACCCTGAAACTGTGTCAGGAAACTGTTCTTCTTGCTGTGGAACTGCTCGTCCTCGTGCAGCGTGTACTGGTCGTAGAATTCGTCGGGACTGACCCGGTTTCCACTGGCGCCGCTTCCGTACTTCGCGAACGGATCCACCTCGAGAATCGTCTTCTCCGTGGTCTTCCAGTAGACGTCGTGCAGCTGGGCACTGCACCGGAGCTGTGAAGTATAGAAATCAACGAATTAGAAATTAAAATTCTCGGTTCTTAGAGACACAACGTACCTTGAGTTTGCCGTTGTCAAAGTGCTGATCCGTGACCACGAAGTGGATGCCCACTATGGCAGTTTGCATCTCGTTGTGGGGATCCTTCAGCAACTTATGGTGGCGCACATGGGAGGGATTTACCTAAAATAACACCGAATAGTCATTTAAATATGCAGAATGACTCAGGAAAATGGTTAGCTGCATTTCTAATTCACTATTGCACCTTAAAGCATCGTTAAGCATCTGTGTTATACGTTAATAAAACTACTTCTTAAATTTCAGTGGGTTATGAATTTGTGTTTCCAATCCAAGCTGTTTTTTGGGATCTGATTCTCATATCCTTCGACAGTACTTTTCGCATCTGTTGACCCAATGGGGCCTGCGATTTGATTGACTTCATGGCTGCAAATTAATTTGCCCTATGCCCCAAAGTCGAGCGCTCCTTCAACCGATTCGAGCATTTTTTTTTTGTTTGTACTGCAATCCCTATCTAGTGGTTCGTGTTACGCGCTTATTCCGCTGGTTTGTCGGCTGGTTTTGGTGGTATGTTTTTGTTTGGCTTATTGTTTAAGAGCATTTTGTGGCCTGCAATGCTGGTGGTGGGGTGGGAGGACTGGAAGGAGAGCGACTGGGGGTTCGGGGGTGCTGCGAATTGGGACAGGTTCGCACAAGCAATCAACCGAGCGTGGGCGACTCAACGCAATTCGACAACCAATTCGGCGGCATTCGCTTTCCCATTCAAACGGGGCGCCTCCACAGTGGTCTGTGTGGGTGTGCAGCTATTCGTATGTGTGTGTGTCTGTTAGCTTTGTTTTCCCACCCAACACAGCCCACCACCCACCTCCACCTGCTGGTTGACGCCCACTTTCCGGTGTGGCTCCTATTATGCAGCATCAATAAGCATTGTTTGCCATTGAGTGATGCTGAAATTGCCGCTGCCTGATGCCTTCATGCCGTGCACAGGAAATAATAACGTAAATAATTTGTACATCATTTATAAATATATAATTTAATGTGTATAATTTGTAGAAACTTAAAATTGGAAATTTATTTATGGAGACAATGTAGAAGAAATCAAAACAAAAAAAAAATTTAAATTCTATCAGCTTTAAAAGGAAAAGTTTAAAGTAATTTATAATTTATTTCCTTTGGGAATATTATAACTTTTGCTAGATAATAACGCTATCAAAAAAAGTTGTAAGAGTTTGGGATATAAGAAGAAAGATACATATACACATACTAAATAATCGCACATTAAAGGATTTACTTTTGTATACTTGTAATTTCTTTCACAAATTAAACTCAAATTATCCATAAAATATTGAAAGAATATTTTCAATTTAAAAGCATTTCTTTCGGTGAAATGGCAAAATCTTTCGCCTCTGTATTTCCTGTTCCCCGAAATTGCTGTGTTTGTGCTCACAGGATATGTAAGCTAATTACTTAGGCAGGTGAGTTTTATTATTTCAGTTTCCATATGCCTGGCGTGAGGTTTACGCCAAATTTACCTCGGTTCAGCTGCTTGGATGAAATCAGAAGCTTCTTTTAAGCCCGTAAATTCCATGGGGCTCGAAAGGACAATGTATGAATTCATAAATTGAGGTGATGTATCTGCTAACTGAACTCCCAATCACAATTCGAAAAGCTTTAGCTTTTAATCTTTATGTTGTGCTATCTGCATGGTGTGTCTATAATTTCCACCAATAACCCTTTTTAACGCGCTTGCATTTGACATCCACAATTAGCGGGCGTGGGCCACGACAAGTGGCCAAAATAATTGAGAAATGTAAAATGCAAAACTGCGAAAATTGTCCCCAGACTCGAGGGCCCTCTCTTAATTCCGCACATTTCCCAGGCCCATTTCCGTTTTCCCCAATCGCCAGATATGTTTGTAAATATGCATATGGAAGCGCGATGCCTACAAAAAATTACACCTAAATTTTGACGTTCCCAGGATGGGCGGCATAATGTATGGTTATGAAGGGGGCGTGTCGCCACTGCCGCGTTGATCTCCACGAATGCGTGTGTTTTTCTGGTAATTACAGTGGGGGCTTAACCCTTTAGCACCGCCTCACACTCCCCGCAAACAGACGCATAAATTCCGGGCAGATGCCAGCGCTTGAAAACAAGAAAATTGCGTTTGCATAATATCGAGTCCGTCCAGGGGCGCAGATCTAGGGGGCGGTGCTGGGTGCTGGATGCTGGATGCAAAGGGGGCGGTCTACTCACCTCTTCATTATTCACTGTCCATGTGAGATTGGCCGCCGGTCGCGAGTGACGCGATGTGCAATTACCTCGCAATATGTCGCCGACCTTATATCGGGAATGGATGCCCGTTATGGACGGCGCGTTGTGCGGCGGCTCTGCAGGTGGAAAAGAGAGAGAAGGGAAAGATGGCATCAGTTCACAGGTGGACCGGATCGATTGTCACTATATTTTTGATACTCTGCGGCGCACGGAGAACCAGAATCCGAGCCGAACTCTGACCCAACCTGTCGTCCTGTCAGGTGGGATTGCGGCGGGGGTGAGTGCCGCAATCAATACCCAGAGTGTGTGTGTGTTTTGCGTGTGCGTCAAGGCCCATTTCATAATTGAAATAATTACGAGTTCTCCTGGTCGGAGGGAGTCGGAATTTTAATTTGCACTGTGAGGAGACTCAAATCCCAGAAATGCCCCAGCTATGCAGTTGGAATCTGGGGCCGCAGCACTCGAAGGGATATTTTTTTACACCGGAAGGAAAGTTACAGTCGAGTGCTCCGACTGCTGGGTACCCTGTCTCTTTGGCATTGAAATGGATAAACAATATTCCAAGATTTCTTAAAATGGTCCTATTGGCTTTACGTGCCTATCCCATTAGCTATTTTTATATTTCTTCAAGCTTTAGCTATAGAAATCCGGCTGAGAATAACCTCTGGGCTCACAAATGTGTTACATTTCCGTTAAGGCAGCATACCCTGGTTGCCACAGAGGCTATGGGGTAAAACTAATTTCTCTTACTGTCCATTATCCCCGAAAGTCAGAATGAAAACCAGCCGGCGCACACATCCGCATATGTGGCACATAAACATGAAATAGACACTTCCAAAAGTTTGTCAAGCCAATTTGAGCTCACCTACGTCAACATATCCACATATCCAGTCCGGAAAACCCACTGCCCATCCCATCCTCCACAGCCCACACAGTCAGTTTGGCAGTTTATTGACCGTCTCCGGGCTTTGGCAAAACATTTGCTCCGAAGGCCCTCACTGTGTTTGCCGGCTTAAATGTCTTCATCTTTATCTCGTTTACCCGCAAATTTGTTTGTATTTTGTCTGCTTAACTGCCAAAACATTCGAACTGGGAGTTTATTTTTAAGTTTTATGTCCACAATCCCCACACACACAAGCACTTTGAGTCCGTCTATGAGTGCCGTGCTCAGACTTGGTCCGGCCAATTGAATATGACAGCCAGTCGAGTTGGCAAGTTTGTCTCTGGCTCTGGCCCCGCCTTGGGGGAGTTTGAGTTTCCTGGCTTTTCGGCCAGAGAAAGCACTTGAACTGAAAATTAATTTACTTTGGCATTTTTCCTTTTCCTTTTTTGAGATCCAAATTAGTTTAATATTTGCACTGGCAAAATTTAAACAAAAGCACCAGAGATTTACCAAGTGACCGCGTTGGGTCAACGGGAACTCTTTAATATTATCGCCGCGAAAATTTCGCCGGAAATGTTACGTTACTGCCTTTTTTTACGGCTGCCCTTTTCACTTACCAATAACTTCCAATTCGGCTGCCGCTATTAATGTATGAAACGAGGGCGCATCCGCAGATACTTCGCAACTGTATTTACCGGATGTAGCCATTGTTACCGATTCAAGCACCAATTGGCTCTCGTTCGAGGACACGCGCTGCAAAAAAGTCAATAAGAGCAAAGGAGCTGTGAGTGCGGGATCCGTGTATTTTTTGTTGAATGCCCATAGCACCCATATAACCATATTTTTTCCACATATCTTAAACGCTGTTTGTTGATGAAAAATTGTCCAACAAATGTATCTTGCAGGATTCCTTCCTGTCGTACATAAATGTATATATCTTTTTAAAAATAAAGGAGTGCTGGTTGTTATTTTCATAGGGGCCTACATAACATACCTTTTGTTATATTTTTTGAGACTGCTTGTATATAATTTTTATGGTCGACTTACGGTTTAAATATATACAAAAATAATTATAAACAAACCAGAGATTAATGTTTATTTAATACCAATATTTTAATGAACTTAGGTGCCTTTAAAACCAAACCTTATTTAATTGAACGCGGGGATGGTTTCATTGTTTAGCCATAAAGCCTTACTGCATTTATTAAAAAAATCACACATTTCTGCATTCAGTGAATATTTGCTTATCCTTTTTTTAACTGTTCAAAAACCATTTTCATTGTTTTTCTAACATTCTCGTTTAGTTGTTGTATACATTTCCCTTCGTTTCAGAATTTCCATTCTATTTGGACGCAAACATTTCTATTCCCACTCCATTTTCACCATTCTAATACAGAATAACTCTTCGAATGCAAAAGAATATGGTTTTATTGTCTTTATTGTCACATGAGTTGGAAAAATAAATTTGAATGAAAAATACGAACACACACACAATACGCAAATAAATAAAATGCCATCGTGCTTCTTTATATGCCTGAATAATTTTCGAACCAATTTAAAAATGCCAATATTTATTGGAAAATATGGCCAGCTACCCCGAACGCATTGCGAAACTAAAAAACAAGGCTTGAGACCCGAACGCGAATCTAAATGTACGTTTTTGTTTTTCCGGCTCGTAACTGCCGTGAAGCGGAAGTTAAAAACCGTGTTTTGATTTGATTGTGCATTGAAATTTCACATGTGTCTGCTCCCCCTGGTTAACTGTGGCGTTTCGTTCGATTTGGCCGCCCTGGAAATGCAAATGCTTTACATTGTTGAGGCCGCAACCCGTTTAGTTTGGTTTAATTTATTTTTCTTCCTTCCTTTTTTTATTGCGCTGCGCTTCGGCATGCCGAAAACCAAAACAAGAATCTGTGGAACGTATAGTTTCGTTGGTCAGATTTGTTGGAATAATATATGTCGGCAAATAAAAATAGGCAGTCAGAAAATAGTATATATCGGATGAAGGTAAAATATTAAGAAAATAATCACGGGATTATAAATGACAGAGTCATATTTATAGAGAGATTTTAGCTATGTGAAGCAAAAAAATAAAAATTAAATATGAAAAAACGTTGAGTAAAAAATCAAATAAAATTGCTTCCAGATAACGCATAAGTACCTAGTATTTTTTAGTTTATAAGTACGATCTGGGATTGTGTTTCGGAAATATATAAAATGGAATGCTGAAATAAACAAAGGGGAACTGAGAAATGTAACCGAAATTAAATAAAAACGTACTGGCAAAGAGCATTTATTTTAAGACTTGCTGTGGTTAGTTGTTTTAGTTTCTTTCTGCCTTGCCCTAGCTGCACTTTTATTTTGTTATATTTTGCATACACGTACAAAGCTGTGCCTTTCGTCTCTATCTTTTAAATGGCCACCAGATTGAAATAAAAAGAGGTCATAGAGAAAGGGAAAGTGTTCTAGAGACGCCTGCATTTTTCTAGGTACATAACACATATTTTACTAGACACAAGAGAGAGTGGAATAAATTGTAATTGTTCTGGAATTTTCTTTCCATAGAAGTAATTATTATTATTTTAATGAATTCCGTCGTTGCTAGAGCTCTTTAGTTCATTTATTTCATTAGAAATAGCACATTTATCAACTTACCTTCACTTTCAGTCCGGGAAAGTGAAAGATCTTCATCGGCGGCGTCTCCTTGGGCGTGTAGCGGTAGAACTCGCGCCTGCCACGATACCATTTCACGGAGTACAGGCTGTCGTCCTCGATGTCGTAGAAGCATTTGAGGATGGCCTTGTCCCCGCGCTTGACCGCGTGCGGCACTCGCACCCGGACGTCCCTCAGAGCGGCGGTCAGGCCTGAAATGAAACAATAACACGGGAAATGAAAAACAAACCTTCAGCAATTATGTTTAATTATTTAAGGCAATAATGCTTTCAGCGAAAAGGGACTGAACAAACAACTCCCCCGGGCGGCGTCTAATAGAAATCAACCGAAAGCGATAAAAATCATCGCGCCTCTCATTTTTAATTTACCATTTGCTTTTATTTTATTATCAATTTTTTGTCGTTTGTTTGTTTTGACGCTCCGTTTCTCCATTTTGTTTTACTGCGCTGTGCATAATTTATTATGGGCATTTTGTGTTTTATTATTTGGACTTTTTAATAAATCCCAAACGGATTTTATTGACTCGACAATTCCCACGATATTTTAGAGGCCTGTTGGTTGGCAGAGCTTTACCCTTCCGGTTGGGAAGGAGTGCAGCATCGTAAACAGATTTTACGACATTCTCCTCTTTATTGTTTTATATAAAAATATTTTACTGTTTAAGCTAATAAAATATTTATAAATAGGACGGACTTTCCCACCCCTTAAATCCATTAAAAATAAATATTTTCCTCCGATTTTATTTGAAAGAGTAACTCCCTTTCGACTTCTCCCAACTGACAAATTTATATTTTTAATATCTATTTTGATCACGTATTGACATGACTTTCGGCATGGTTTTATGCCACAAATCTCTAACTGAACACTCTCACACACAGACCTTCCCTCGGCCATACACATTTTCATAGGTATATATTTTAATATATATAATGCAGAATGTGGCCGACATTTGTACACATGTCCGATTCCCTGTTTTACAGCCCGTGCGTTTTTTAGGTCCAGGTTTGGCATTATAAATCAGCTTATAGCAAACGAAGGAACAGAAAAAAGGCTTTGTGTAACCAGAGCCTCGTTCCACCTGTTTGCATTTATCGCTCCCGCTCAATAAAATATGAATAAATTGTTCCCTGATTATGTGAGATGAAATTAAAAATCATTTTTATCCTCTTTCGCTTCTCGTGTCGTAAAAATTGAGTTTTTGCCGAGAGGCAATCAGACATTTGACGGACATTCCCAAATCCTGCAGTCGCAATAAATTTTATATTTTATGGTTCTCGTAAGCTTTTGATTGAAATTGAGTGGGGACAATTACAGACCAGACAGGAATTGAATAACTCCGATGTTCTCTGGAATGATAATAAAAGCGACAACCCATTGTTTATGCCACCTGCAAATGTAACTTTTATATTTCCTCTTGATGAAATAATTGCACTTAGTTAAACCAACTTCACCCCAACCACATCAAAGGACTGAGGACACAGATGCCCAGAATGTAACCCTTGTAACCCAATCAAACCTGCCACGTCCTGAGTGACTCTTCATTATCACGAAACTGAAGCCACAAAAAATGACGAACTCCCATCAACAGAGCTTCAAATTTGAGACAGCTCAACGTCCCCTATTCCCCAGTCATTGGATTAGACTTTCTGGCTGCTCCACTGTCATTTAGCTCCTTCACTCCTCTGTGGCTGTGGCTCTGTGTGGCTCTGCAGCGCCCATTTCATGCCACACTAAATAGACAAGGTTGCAACAATCCGGCGGCAACGAATGTCCAAACAAACCGGCACGAGTGCGGGAGGTGCTTTGTAAATCCCATCAAATAACTGTAATTGCAAAGTTTTTACAGCCAGTCATGAGGCCCAGGCCCAAGGACAATGCACATGCAGCCCGGCCATTTGACTGGGGAGGCGGTGCTGTAGCAGTCCCAGGACTCCTCCGGAGCACGGAGTCCTGGGGAGGTGGCTCTGCGCCCCACAACGTGTGCAATAAATATGAATAACGAGCGCAACGTGAGTGGCACACAAAGTAAAAACCAGACCGCACTCGACGTTGCTGTGTGGCAGTGAAAGGGCATCCACGTTCTGGTTCCTTGGAGAGGCACAACCCCATTGTTGGCGACACGCGGCGGCAAATATTTGCCTCTGCCACTGCCTTTGTTTAAATCTTGTTTATGCAACATGCATGGCATATATTAAGAAGTGCCGACCAGTCTCGAGTGTCAAGCAAATGTCCAGCTGCCCAGTGATTTACACCCGGCAGCCGCCAGATTGGAGTGCTCCAAGTGTTGCTTCAGCTAACAGATTGCTCTGCGAGATGCTCACTTCTGCGCCGCCGAAGGACCTTGGATCGATTAGGTCAAACCACACCCTGTACCAGAGTTCCTGAACGATTTCCTAATCTCGAGTTATGCTGTGCAATTTAGTAGCCAGTCTAGACTTTAATAGTTATTTATATGGATTTTGTATTAGTATTTGTTATATTTTAATTCAAGCTTTGGAAAACGTATCCATATAGAAAACTTTAATATTTAAAGCCTTAACATTATCATTCACTTAATATGTCCTTATAATCGTATATTATAAGTTTCTTCATCCTAAATTGTAAAACGTTTTGCCTTAAAACTACCTTTTCCACCCAATTTTTGACTCTTGGCACTTGATGGCATCCTGGGCCAAACAATTTGATCATCCAGCTCCTTGGAGGTGAAGCAAATTCAAGCCTGGACGCTTGCATACAAAACTCTTAGCTGCTCAAATTACGGGACATTGTGTCAAAGCATATTTCGGAAAACTTACGGCCAGCTAATTGAAAAGAGTAAAGCCGAAGGAGGGCAAACTGAAAGTTTGGCCGAGCGGGGCCGCATTATGACCTGGACTGGCACACAGTTTCCCTTCCACACGAACTCCCGGGCCAAGAGCAGCAGCGTTTGCCTCACTGACCACACAGTTTGCTAGAAGGAACTGCCTGCGAGTTCCTTGGGCCAGTAGAAACTTTCCAAAGTCCAAGTTTACGGAGCTCGGCTTTTGAAATGTGCATGATGTCGAGATACACTGGTGCAACAGATGGGCTTGCAGGCCAGCTGGCATTTCAATTTTCTATTAGCCGGAAGCGAGCGAAGTTCACGAGCTGCCCCCACTCAGCCATAGCGGACGTCCTGACTGGCGAAGTGGCGCCAAATTTATCATAATTTGTGCTGACACTAAAAATGTAGAACCGTATCTCTGGGCAACCCAATAGGAGTGGCAGTGCCGCCACATCATATCGGGCACTATTACTGTCTCGACGCTGCAGAGTCATTATTCAGTCAGATTTGACTGCCATCTGGGGTTATCAGCCCCGGCCCATCCTCGGATCGGGCGAGGTCCCTGCCGGGGCTGTTTACTCGGGCGGACTTGTCGCCAAAGCGCCGGGGATGTGGATACGGATGCTCGACTCGACTCGTCCGTCCTCCTTTGGGGGTGGCTTGAAAAATTGTTGACAATTTCAGCTTAATGCATTTTTATGTCACTTCTTCTGGTTTGGCGAAAATGAATGCTGCTGTTGTTTGTCCTGCACAAACACAAACACAAGCCCGAACCCAGACCCACTCCTTTGTCTATCAGTCACCCACACATGAGCAGCAGTCCTCGCATTTGTAGGACCACCAATTCTGACCAAGTCGCTTCTCCGCCAGCTGCACAGAAAGAAAATGGGTGGGACTCAACGATGGATGATTTTTTCAAAATATATTTATACATTTAGAAGATTTTATATGCAGGTTGAAACTGATAAACTGATCTCACTTGTAAAGTAATATTACTCAAATACATCTAAAAGTACAAATTTAAATATGGAATTCTTTTCCTCCTGTGTGTGTCTTTGCCGGATGGTTGGAGCCATTCAGCGCCAACATTCAGGACTCAGTCCCTGTGTCTGTCCTTTGTGTTTATTATGAAATTTAAGCACAAAAACCTCGTGACGGTCTGGCTACCCCCTTTGTTTACGCTTAAAGAGCCTGGGTCTTTGGTGTTTGCCATTTAATGGCACATTTTCCACTTTTCCTCACAGACAAATCGTAGTCGGTTGGTTTTTGGGGGTTGTTTCATTAAATTTAATGTCCTCCGCTCTGTAATTGTGAACAGATTTTAGCAATGGCGAAATGTGCAGGCAAAAAAGTTGAGATTACAAATGGTTTCCATTAGACTGTGATTATTTTATATCCATTTCTTAGGGAAATATATGGAAATGAATAGCTTTTTGCTTTAAATTTAAATTAATACATCTGTTGCGCTAAAAAATATACATTGAAAACAAAGTGTAGAACACGAAAAATAAATTTCTTTATTGTGAAGAAGATGCCAGAAATCGTTATATGCTTTTATTTTCTTTTAATACCTTCAAAGACCAATTTTAGTTTTTAGCAGCACTTAAAGACATCCTTCTCTTATAATTACCTACATAGCCCATCGGTTTTAATAGCCGCTATTATCACTTTCACGGACATCGAGATAAAAAATGAGAGAGATCCAACAAGTCGCGGCCACTTCCCCCTCACAGAGGAAGGACCAAAGCCAAGTGAACATCCTTGGCCATTTATTTAAAAACTAAATAAGACAAGCATCGCTAAATCGCCAACTAAGCTCATAAAATCCCACGAACAAGTGCCCAAGTGTAAAGCAACGTGGGAAATGTTCAAGCATGAGGAAGGAGTCGGGGGGAAAATGGATTGAAAGAGATAGCGCAGCACAGTTGGGAGGTGAAAAGCTATGAAAAAGTGCAAGGATCAAACAACTGAAAGCGAGGCGCACTCACACAGCTTCGCTAAATAATAAAGGAAAAATAGAAGTGGCAAAAAATGGTAGCCTCTGGCAGAGAAATGAAAAGAAAAAGGAATTTCAGTGCCTCGACTATGAGATTCGCCGTAATCTGTGCATTTTAAATTGCAAATAATATACAAAAGTATGCTGGGAATATATTTTTAATAAATTTGAGGAAGATAAAAATGTATTTCAATCTTTTAACAATTTCTGGGGCATCCTGGTGAGTACCCCACATATTTTGGTACGAGTATCTACTATATACCCTCGTTGGAGCGGAGTACCGAGTGGCAAGCGGTGTTGCATGTGGTGCCTGGTCCCCTCGCAACCTACACCCCGAACCCTCGACTCGCGCCTTTGTGCGGCGTTTCTAATCTAACACTGGAAATTGTGCAGGAATTTGTTGCAATGAGCTTTTTATTATCCATTTTCGATCTCGCCCTCCCGCTCTGGCACTTCCCTTCCTGCTTTTTTCGAGGGGATTTTTGCACGCTTTTGCATTCCTTTTCGGATGCGAGCGGTGAAAATTGCAATGCCAGCGTGTTTTTCTGGCCAGGAGCACAGGTGGAAATTTACACAGCGACCGTGTTGCCACGCCCCCAACACACACACACACACACACACACACACCCACGGTGGCCCGCTTACAAGCCGCTCCGGCCAGACGTTCAAATTATTTAAGGATTTGTTACATTTCCGGGCTTTCTATGCACTTTTCGACCATTTTATTTTTCACAATTTGTCGCGGCCAGGCGGGCAAAATGGGCCACACAAGTGTCTGTTAAATGGTCGTTTAGGCCGAGGGAGCTCCATTTGGGGGCTGGGTTCAAGGTTCCCGCTCCCCTCGGTTGGCCCCTTTCTATCGCGAAGAGAGCGCTGACTTGTTGACCTGTAAATAACTTGAGTTTAACGAAGAGATTAACGTCCCAGATTCGTTGGCGAATTTTATACATTTTTTGTGAGCCAGCCGGGGCGGGGAATAAAAAACGGCGTGGCTTCTGAATGGAAAAAGTGTGGAAAGGAAATTTAGTAACTGGTGAATGGAATGGCTAAAGCTTTAGATTTCTGCTTGCAATTTAGATTCCTTTTTGATTGCAATAATCTCGCAGTGCCTGGCCTTTTTAGTGGAACTATCTTTGGGAACATCGGGACTTAAATCTAGGAAACCAAGTTATATAAAATACAGGCAGTATCTTCAACTCAAGATTCTCCATACTTAATGCAAATGAAGCAATTTGTCAAAATAATCATACGTCTCGGTCCATAGAAACTATTTCACCGATAAAATCACCAAGAAATATAAACATTACGCAGCAACCCCTCCCAGAAATTCCATTTATCTTTATTTTCTAATCTCACCCACTCAATACATTTAACCCACCCCCAAGGCACCCACGCAATCCACCCCCGGATTAACCCTCCTCCAGCGACACCCTAACAGCAATGTACAGACGGCTGGGAGCACGCGTAATTTTTAATTTACCATGACGTAAATCGTATAAAACTGTCAAAGTCACTAAAAGCAAGAAGCAACAGCCTCTGTCCCCGCTGACTGCATGTCCTTTGTCCTGCGACCTCCTTCTGGGCACAAATTATGTTCCAAACACACCGAAGGGTGTCGCAAGTCAACTGAGAGGAGCAGTCGGAAAAAGGTACACGGAAAGAAAGCGGCTTGATATGTGTCTAAATTTTTACTAAACAAGAAATCGAAGTTCTGGCAAACAATGCCGAATTTTCAGTCATTGTCTTACAACACCCAAAAGTAGGCAATGAATCTCGCAGACTGAGCCTGGAATTTTTATGGTCAGAGACTACAATTTAAGCATTTGTATTCTTTCCGTGTAATGGCCGAGGGAGCAACGGGATCGACTTGAAAACAAAGCAAAGCCCGGTACGCAGGACTCTCCCCAGCTGGGCAGGATGTCGGCCCAGGACACGGGACTGGCATTAATAAGTAAATCTCGAGCATGTGACGGCTATCAGTGGCACTTCCGCTCCCCGATACTTCCGCCCACTCGCAAGTAAACCGAAGCCATTTATATTTTATCTTGTCCTTGTCGTCGGTTCATGCGAAGCGAACTTCTCTAAAGTTCCAGCAACTGCGAAATGAAGTTGCCATGCAAGTCACCCCGCCGCCGCTCCACAGGATCTGGGGAATTCCTACGGTTTAGGGTTTGTGTGTGTGTATTTTGGCCGGAAGTTGCAATTCCTGCCCTCAATGCCTATAAATTTAACTTAGTCTTCTGCGGAACTTCTTCTCCTGCCTCAGTGGCTCTTGTTGTTTTGTCATGTTTTGTTATCCTATTTGTCCTTTCAAGCCAATCCGGTCTTGACCAGAAGACGCCTTCGTGCATACATACAAGTATATCCTCGCCTAGCTTCGCACTCCGGCTGTTGACTTTCGGCCGAGGATTGCATTAGTTTAATTAGCCGAACACAGGTGACGGCAGCTAAGATGGATGTGGTCAATTTGCTTGGTCCGCCTCCGAGGCCGTAAGGTCCAACGTAATGCAACTTGTAAACTAAATAGTTAAGTAATAGTTAAATGTAAATGCTGCTGCCTGGCATCGTCCATAATTCAACAAGCCGAAAGCGCTTCCGGCACGGACATTTAATTTACAGCAGGACAAGGGGAATACAGTTAACAAATAATTGAATTCCTGAAGAAAATAAGTGTAATATACGGAAATTCTGATTATTTAACCATAATTAAGTAATTGCAATGTTTTGCAAGGACTTAAGTCCACGACTTTGTTGAATAATTTATAGTTTTCTTTAGAAGGTCAAATTGGGCTGCGCATTCGCTCTCTCTTCTTTAACAATGTCTTGCATGTCCTGCTCTCTTTTTATTATAGAAAAGTGCCTTGAATGCGTTTGGAAATTTAGAAAAACAAATCATCGACGAGCGCTCTCTCCGGGAATAGACATGTCCGCCCGAACGCTGTGACTGACATTATGATAACCCAATGACAGCTATTTGCCAAATCAGACATCGATGGAGGGGGCTTGTGTAAATCAATTGATTGGCAATGCGTTTTGATTGCCAGCCAAAATTTGGCACAGACACGCGACGGGCAGGGCCGTGGGGGAGATTTGTGGCCGAGGGTGAATCGATTTGGCAGTTTTTGTGGAGCAGGGTAGGGGGATTCCTCCCCGCTTAATATATTAATGCCTGACATGCACTGGGAATGTGCTTTATTGTCTAGAAATCAGTAGGCACGCCAGCTGAAAGGGGCTGCGATAAATCCAAATGAATTGAAATTGCAAATTAAAGCGGCTGCGTTAATTTTCCACCCGCCTGCTGCAGTTCAATGACACAAATAGCTGGTGAAATGGACTTTTCTTCGGCTTTCCGCCAGTTGGCAATTTATTGAAAGACGAATTTCCATGGCTCTGGGCTGACAGGCCTAATTCTTGTTGATTTGTTCATGCTGGCAGCGGAACACAGTGTTCAATAAAAGTTTGTGTTTCGGAAAGGAAGGAGGGTTCGCATTAAATGGGAGCGAGTTTGTAGGCAGAAATAAATCAAACAAAGTTTATATTCGGCTGCAAAGCAAGTAATTATCTATGCCGCTTTTAATGTAGTTGAGTTCTCTTTGTTTCGAACGCACTGATATATTATATAGTAATGCAATAGAGTCATATATATACAGGATTTAAAGCAAACCAGGCAGCTGAAGTATTGCACTGAACTAGCAAATAAATATCCTACGAAATAATATTACTGGAAAAATAGTAGTTCATAAAGTAAACTGCTCATTTTGGCCCAAACTTGTTTGCCATTTTCCTGCCAACGCAATACATGGCCATATTCCAACGTTCGTGTCCCCTTCTTAGCTTTATCCTGGCAATTCCCCGATGTAATTTTATTAAAATAATTCGCAAAGCTCACCAAACTGATAAGCGGCTCACATTGTTACTCGTAGCCCCACACTGCTGCTTGCCAAGTTCTTTGTGAATATTTCCTCAGAAGTCCGCTTTTCTCAACGGCTTATTTATATACTTTTTTGACTTGTGAGAAATTTCTCCTACATGTGTTTCAGTTATGCTCCTTCCTCTTGATTTATTTTAATATTTTATTATATTTCCCTTTGATGCAAAATGCATTTCGGATTTTTTTCCTTGTTTTTCGTTGTCGATGCTGATATTCCTTGATATTTCCCTTTAGCTTAGCCTTCTATCGACATGAAAATGGTATTTATTTTTATTTATTTTTGCTGGTGGATAAATATCGCTTGTAATCCAATTTTTGTTATTTCTCTGCTTATTTTTATTGCATTGTAACCATATTTGTATAAATTTTCAGTTTTCTGTGGAGTGTTGAGTGAATTCCATAGTTTTTTTGCGATATTACAACTCGATCTATCTTAGGATTAAAGCATGACACCAACAAATTCAAAGTATACAAAATTCGCGCTAAAAATGGATATTATCTTTAAATAATTTCGATAAAGACAAAGCACCTTCCACAAATGAGCTACTTTTTCTGGTTCTCGTCGCATGAGCATTAAAACTTGGCCACTTAGGGGTATTTATGCATTTCGCCTTGGCCCGAATGGCTGATGATGTCACATGCACATGCAGCTAATGTTCCCATCGAACCCCTTTGAAAAGGGGTCAAAGTTGCCAACAAATTAAACTCGAATTACCTGCCAGGAACATAAAATCCAACCCAAATCTATGTGTGTGAGTGTACCCAACTGCACAGATATATGCATGCATCAAATATCAGGATCTGACGTTACTTGGCCTACCGCAACAACAATAAATGGGGGTGGCCTTGCGATTGGGGAGCCGAGTGGGTGGCAGGCTGCTAGGTTGGATGGGGCAGAACAATTACCGTTGAGGCCATGAGGCAGCAACCGCAGAACAATAGTTTCCTGTTTCCTGAGTGCTAAAGTTTTCATGTGTCTGACCCAGCTCATCCACCCTCCGGCGGAGCCTCTATATTCCCTATAGCTCCTTCCAAACCGACATCCTCCTGCCGTGAGGGCAGAATCGAGTCGTATTAGGGACGCTCGCATGCTCAAGTTATTGCACACAGAGAAAAATTCAATTTCCTTGAATGTACCTTTTGAGTTCCTAAAAGTCCTTGTTTTTAGTTCACCATGCATCAAACTTATTTCTAATAATTTAATTATGCACATAAACTCAACTTACTGTATTTTTTATATTATTTGCAAGTACGTATAACATTTATTAGACCAAACAATAATACTTATTATATCTCCAAAGACTTGTACATTTTTCTTTGAGCGGGTAAAGTTTTTCTCCCCTCACCAAAACATTTTTAATGCAATTTTCACCTAGCTGGGGAAACTCCCTCTAATCGCTCCCCGCCCTGGCTTTCCCTTGACGTAATTACTAAATACTTTTGGCGCTTTCTCTGTCCTGGTCAGGTCCTTTTTCTCGCCGCTCGGTCCTCGTGCTCGCTCGTCCTGCGCCGTTCCTTGTTACTTATTTTCTTATCGTCTCGGATTTGTGGCCGCAAAATGTTTCGTGAGCTTTTGTTTGGAATTTGGCTAGCCCGGCTTTCATTTTTCTTATTTGTCTGGATATGGGTTTTTCTTCTTTCTCCTGCTCCCTCACTGGGTTCTTTTTTCCTTTGCCGCCCGCGGTCTATTTTGGTTGGCATTCCCAAAGTACAAGCGTGTGCCATGTTTATTTTTAATTAATTTTCCTTAAGCAGTCTAAGACCCGGCTGCCTCAGCCGAAAATCTTTCCTTCTCGTGGGGAAACACAAAAAATGAGAGCTCGATTTAGAACCTTTTCGTTGTTGTTCTTTTAATTTTATGCAATTTTCTACATAATTACCCAATGGTTTTTAAGTAGCCGCCAGGTTCTTCAGCTTTTTGGGCTCACAGGCGTAAGTGTTAAATGTTTTAAAAAGTTAAATTGTCACCTGCTACTTAAAATAGACATAATAAATTATTTTATAGAGAATCCAAGCAAGAAGACTAGAACATCGACAATCACGCAGGTTTACAGAATAAGAAGGAAGTAGAACTAAGTAAAACAACAAAAAGGGGTGAAACAAAGTTTGCCGGGTCCGCTAGTATAATATATTATTCACCACATTTCTTAAAATATTAAAGCAAAAAGAGTAGCTCTAAAATTGTACATAATATTTTAACAAATATCTTAAATATGCAAAGCCACTACTTCAAAACAAAACTTGAATAAAGACCCCAAAAAGAGTGTGCATCAACTGGATTAATTAAAACTTGGGCGATGAAAACTCTCTTCATTATATAGTGTCATCAGTAAAGTTTTTGGTCCAGCCAGCCAGCCATTCCTGGCACATTCCGATTAGCACAGATTCAGTGCCAGTCCGGTGGCCAGTCGAGCGTTCCGCTAATCGGGCAAATTTCAAGCACAATTGAAGCCGGCGCTCAAATAAACCCAGTCGAGAACGCCCGGGAAATCCTTCCACAGCCATTGCCTGACAAGTTTTCCAGCGCGGTTCGTCGGCAGAAGGGGGACTTGTGACGGGTGGCCAAATTAAGTTGAAATTAGCCACGTTTAAAGTATAATGAGCGTATAAATGATTAATTGTTTTTTCGGTAAATTGATAAAGGCAGGAGGAGGGCTGTCCCAGCCGGCGCTTAATTAACTTCGGTTTATTGACTGCTCGAATAGGGCTAATTGGTCACTTTTCGCCTTTCCAACTGACACCTGGGCCAATCCCCAAATATTTAGCGTCTCAATGCCACGTTTCTTGAAAATTTCCATTTAACTAAGTGTCCCCCAGTCCCCAGGCTGGGTTTCTCCTCCTCCGTGCGACTGGCCAGACTGTAAAATTAAATAATCTCTTATCGATTCCCCACAGCATTGAAGCCATAAGCCAAATAGGCTTCTTGGCGATTTGTCACAAAGCGGTTTCTGCTTATTTTCACAATAATTCTATTTGTCCTTTTGATTGCAAACAACAAACAACTTTTCCATTCTGTCCTCGAAAGACCGCAAAGTTTCAATTACTTCAACTAATTTATTAATGTTGTTGAAACGTTATTCTGGGACTTGTATTTCTGGCTGTCTGCTTCGACATACTTTGCCAGATACTTTATGCCGAGGCGGGGAGAGGAATCCGAGAACAAAGGGTCTTAGAAAATGTTGAAAATTAAACCAAATAGTTGGGATTCTTGGAAAGTATAACGATAAGATGTCGTAGATATGGTTTACTTACTTTACTTGGCAATTCGCAGAACTATTATTAATACCTAAACGATGCGTCGTTGGAGAATTTATTAAAGAAAATGTTGTGCGTGAATTAGTGGCCTTCACCCGCATTTTTCCCCTCCGCCATGAATTATTTACCCAAAGCTCTCGTTAGGTGTACAAGTTTAATAGTTGAGACATAATAACCTATTTTTCATTTACTCAGCTCACCAAAGACTGACACCGAGTGTCCTAGTACAACATGCCTGCTAATTGATGGCTAACACCGTCGCTCTTTAAGCCCCACTCCTGGCCTGTGCTTCGGGAAATCAATTTCACTTTAATTAGTATGCCAGGCATGCATGTGCCCCGCCACTTTGCGGAGTGCAGAGAATAATAAAATAGCCAACTGGAGCTGCATTATTTTTGGCCTTAATTTAATTTGGACTTTTCAGCAGCAGAACGGAAGTGCGCTTTAGCTTTTGTTCCTTTCACTCCATCCCGGCTACCCTTTGACTGTTTTCATAATAAAATATTTGGAAAAATATATATAGAGAACACGAAGTTCGCTGCGAAAATGTGTGTGCACAAACTATAAAATATGGGGGAAACAAGGGCCAAACTTTTGCAACTAATAAAAAGCGGAAATTCCGCGAAAGCCGGAAGGGAGACGGGACCGGGATTTGGACTCAGACGTCAGTGGAAAATGCGTCTTGTCAGCCCGTCTATTGGAAGAAGGAAGCTCCCCCCGGTATAAATATTAAATATGGCATGTTTCAAATGTAAATGCGCTGTGAAAATTCCATAATTCCACGGCCCAGCTGCGCTTCCCTTCATGACATTTAACACTTTGGCAAACAGCGGCCGCCGCGAGTTAGTGAGGCGGCAAGTTGGCAAGCCATTCAAATGCACTTTAAATTCCAGGAGCAACAGCTGCGCCTCGCCAAAGGGGTCCTGTCAATGGCCGTTAGTGATGGCAGCACGGCGTGATTGGAATTAGTTGGGAGATGGAAATTAGTTTGGAACCACTTTGGGCCGTGAGGAGCAAGTGATTAATAATGTTGGTATAGCTTCTTGATTGGTTCCAGCCCGACGACATGTTTACTGCTGAGATTTTAACTTTAGTTTCTGCCATGAGATGCGTAATACATCTCTTAATATCTATATTCTGTTTCATGTCTCTGGATGTGTGAAATCACGCTGGCATCTCTGCCAAATCGAAGGGAACATCGCTGACTCGTTGGCGTGCAAAGGCGGCGAAGCCAAATTAAATAAGATTTGTTTGGCTGCCGTTCAAAGATGCCAAACGAAGGCAGGTCAGGTCCTTCTGCCGCCCCGAGAATGTCCTTTCGCTGGTTTTAACTTTTGCCACCGACCCGTCGCCGCGCATTTTAATGAGTCGAGGCGGGGCAAGCCGGGGCGTGATGTGTCGGATTGTTTGCCAACAAACATGCGTCAAGTTCAAGTTGGCGTGCGAAAGGCAAGAAACCAACACGTCAGGAAGTGGAGTGGCAGGGAAAAGCTGGCGGAAATAAACACGGCCAGACCAAAGTTTTTATCAGGACTTCTTGGCCCCGAGTTCGGGTTTTAGCCCCAGTCACAGCCTCAGCCTCCGCCCCACATCGCCGAGGTTTTTGGTGTCGGCCACATTGTGTCCTTTGGAACTGTGTTTGTTGGGGCTCAAGAAAAATGTGTTTAGAATGCGGAAAACTTGTTGAAAATTGAGTTTTGTGTAAAGTTTTATTCATTGATTTGCGGCTGCTTCCACAACTAAAAATGTGAGTGTGTTGCGGTTTCTTGCAGGAGTCGGAGAGGGCGGAAGGTAGCTGGGGATATGTGGTTAAAGGGACTGAGTATTCCGCGGAGTGAATATTCCTAATTTTGTGTTGAAGGTGGGCTTAAAGTTTGCCAGAGTCTTAGTTCTACAATAATTAAATGCTTAAGGCAGATCCACGTTGTTATTATTTTATCGATTTTAAAGCAACCTTCGTACTTTAATTCATTTAAGCACTTTTCATAATGAAAAACATCGGAATGCTGAGCATTTTAGCGAATAAATCGATATGCAATAACACTTTGCACCGCTAACAATTAACTTGACAGCGACTCGCAGCTTACTTGCCACACTTTCAGATTAGTCGACCGCCACCAACACCCTGGAAATGTCAATCGCAATTGCCGGCGAATGCCGGAGCCCGGGAAAGTTTCCCTGTGACCCATTAGTGCCATTCGATACGTACGTGTTTATTGGAAAGTCGGTTGCACGTTCATTATTTGAGGTCACCGGCAGGCAACAACAATGGCGAGTGGCGAATGGCGAATGGAGAATGGCATGGGCGAAATGTGCAATAATTTTTAGCTGCAAACTTTTGTTACAACATGGAGATGGCATTGAGCTCAAGGAATTTTTAATCAATAACTTTGATTGTGTCTGTTGTTGTTGTTGCTGCCGCAGCAATTACCAGGGAACTGTCAAGTATATTAATTTGCAGAGCCCCGACAATCTTTGTTTGCCCCTTGTTGCAGTGTGTCGTAAATGTTTTAATGGCAAACTATTCAGGGGAAGGACTTTCATTACGTTTTTATTGCTGCGGCGCGCAGGCGAAGGTGAAAGGTGAAAGTCGGAGGCCGGGTGGTGGGAGGTGGAAGGTCGGGCGGCCAGTCACGTTCCGTGCCGTTTGTTGATTGCCCGACTTGCAAATGCCAGAGCTGTGCACATGTGCAGGTGATATTGCCATTAAATATGCAGCACTCCCTTCTGCCCCATACCAATGCCCACTGTTCCTGTCCCTGCCCCTGCCCCTGCCCCCGATTGAGCTGATTCTTCGGAGACCCCCTTTCGGTCTCTGGGTTATGAATTGCAATGCATTTCGTAGTGGCAGCTTCCCAAGGCATTCGTGGGCACACGGCAAAGGCAAAGGCGTTAGTGGAAAAGTCCTTCGTTACGGTTAAAACCTGCCCCGAAAAAAAAGCCCACAAGAAAGGTGTAGTGCAAGCAAAATAATTTAATATTTATTGGAAGTAAACAAAGATACAAAATATATGAGAAAATCGAAATTGAACTGGAAGTAACGTATATAACGAATAGCAAACAAAACAAAAGAAAGTATTTAAATTAAAACCATAAACACAAATTTTGCACATTTGAAAAGCAAGGGCAAGAAAAGGTAAGCTTATTCAACTATAAATTATGAAATAATTTTGTAATAGTCTGGAAATAATTTTTATCAGTATCTCAAACTACATTTCAATCGATTAATCTCATTTTTCATATCTCATAACTTTATACAAACTTTAAGCTTTCATAAATGTTTTCCCGTCTCCTCTAAATCCTCTAAAACAAAAGAAAACATCGCTAAAACTAAGGTTTTAATTAAAGCACTTCAAAGGCTTGCAAACATCTATTTTATCCTGCGCTTAGTAATTATTCAATTATAAAAAGCGTGTATATTATACAAGGAATTATTACTATAAATTCGCCTCTTTATTAGGGCCCCGGGGGCGAGGCAGGTGGGCGTGCGGCTTAGTGGTTTGCTGCATAATGGAGGTGAAAATTGTTGTCTCTGCGCCCGAATGGCGTGTCGTGTGTGCACCACGTTTTCTGTTATGCGCCCGGCATTTACCCACGCCGGCATTAATAATCATTATTAACTATTTGCAAGCGTTGCCGGAGAACGAACAGCAAGGGATAATAGCTGGCATGCATGGTTTACTATGCACTATAAACTATACTTTACAAAAATGTGTGCTAACATGCGTATATTAAAATTCTCGGGCATGCAAATCTGTGCTGGACCTTGGAGATAATTATTGTGTTATAAAACAAAAACATGTCGTCGGGTCTAAGAAATATGATATACTTTTAAAGTGCGCTTTGTACCCTTTGAAACAAGTTCTTACTTACTCGTGTGGGTATATTTTCTATATTTATTCAGAAGACCAAAGTTCAATGAAGGTTTCTTTGCATCTCTTAATTTAATATATTAATGTAAATAAATGTAAAGACTTAATGTTGGAAACGTTTGTAACATTGGTACCCCTGTCATTGTTTATTGATTATTATCCCGCTCACCTTAGCCCAACCAGAGTTTTTCTCCTCCTGCGTGTCCTTCTCTGCAATTTGCTTTCCAGCTGCATTTTGTCAAACTAACACATCGGTTTCCGGAGCATAGGTTTGGGGTCACGGACCGGGGTCCGATGGGAGCTGGGAACCCTAATGGTCGCATCGGGCACGCACTCGCACACAGGCGAAATTGTTTCCTGTTATTATGTAAATTTCCTCGTGGAGGCATGCTGGCAAATAGTTTTCCTTTCCGAGGGGGACTTGCATCCCCGGGATTGACCTTACCGGAGCAATTAAGCCGCTTAACCCATGGCAGCCAGGCCGTCGGGCAGCCATATTTCGCAGACCCTCTCGTCCACCCTCCCGGCGGGACATGGCCATAAAAATTGTTAAGCTCCGTGCCTTCATCCCATCCGAAAATGAAAAATAAAATGGCCGAAAACATTTGGCCGTTACAGCTGCAGTTTGTCAGTCGTGGCTAAAGCTTCAATTTGTCCCGACCTCGCTCCCTACTCATCCTCTTGGCCCTTTCCCTTTCCTGTTTTTTTTCGCCTTTTTGTTGCTTTTAGCCGAATCGAGATTTCCATGCATTTTATGTAACGATCCGGGGCACCTCACACCCGCAGCTTGCACAGGTCCCTGCATCAATAATAGTTGTTTGGGGCTGGCTTTGGTTTGGCGCTTGGCTATGATTTTTAGCAAACGAGGAAGCGACTCAAATTCTGAATTCCCAACACTCTGGCATCGCTCCTCGGCTTATTCATATTTTTTACCATCCCCAGCGCCCGCTCGTCCCTCGATTTGCCAGTTAGTTTTAAGTATGCCAAGCGAAAGGCGAAACCAAGTCAAGCATCGTCGAGTCCCCGGGCTCTCGCATGGGGGGAATCTCCATCCGGCTGTCTCGAGTGGCAGAGTGGTTTTGCGGAATGACATCGGCTCGGATCGGATGGGATCGGATCCGGTGAAGCCGCGCCACGGAATGCACTATAATTGGTTCGGTAATATATACGGGAATTGATTTCCCGGCCCAAGAGGTTGCCTCGATGACTTGCCTTAATTAAAGGCCCGGCCAGGTGGGCGAGCTTCTCTTCGGGTGACAATTTGTCTCTGCCTTTGAGGAAAACAAAATTAGTACAGGAAATTGATAAATGCTTGAAATGATTTATGGAAGGGAAAGTTCACTCTCTGGAGGCTAAGGATGCCTAATGGATATCTTTGGCAAATGAAACGCATAAGGAGAGCAACATCATTTCATTACACTTGCAATTGATTGTCGTTGGTATGCAAATTTTAAAAATTCAAGCTTTCTCAGGGATATAAGGAAGTGAAGAGCGGAAGTTAGCTAATGACCTGTGAGTTCAGGCGTGAGATAGGAGGCAGGTAAGTGCTCGCTTGGCCTCGGGACAATTACTCCAACACTTTCCCGCTAATTGAACTCACTGGAGTAAAATCAATATAGTCTGGGAAGGCCACACCTTTCGAGTTTCGCTGACCTACCGGCCCCTTGCAATTTAAATCACATTTACCACTAACACAAATTACAGCCTATTGTGCACGATAACCCACAATTTCCCCAGCCCACATCGGGGCCCCCCTATAAATGATAATTTCCCCCAACAAAAGCTTGGCATTAAGACATTAACACACAAGTTTTGAAACAAATCGAAAGGGAACTTATATTGTCACAAATTTGCAAGCACTCCGATTCCATTTCGGCATGTGGTTATTAAAAGTAAATCAAGTGCACGACCGATTTACGTAGCCCCAGACTAATTAGCCACTTGTGTGCTGAACAGAACAAAACCGAGTTACCAGTCGTGCCGAGGGGGGTACAAAAACATTTTGCGTTTTTCTGTTTGTTGTGCGTGTTGGAGATTTCTATCAGGCCCCGTAAATTGTGGGTGTGTGTGTGTGCTGGGTGTTGTGGCTGAAGGTCCCGGGAGTCTAATACAATGACGGCGTCTACATCGAGTGCACTTGGGCCCGACTCGATAATGGCAGGTTAATAAACGTTTTTGTGCGACATTGAACGCATGGCGAGACGCTTTGTGAGTATGCGGCAGACGCTCAGGTGGGGGCGGCCTGGTCCCTGGTCCCCGTTCCTGTAGTCCTTTGGTCCCTCAGTCCTTTAAGAGCCCTTTTTGCATGGCTAATGTCCGACCCGAGCCGCCCTCCGAGTCCCATCCCCAAGGATGACCTGAAGGACGTGGGATTTCTGAACTTGGGATGCACGGACGCTATGCATATCGCAGTGAATCACGGTTCAATGGAGCCAATTCAATGAAAACACAACGTCGATGTCCTGGAGGAACTGGCGGAAAGAGAGCAGTGAAAAGCCCTGATTTGTATGGTCTGTTCGTGAAAAGTTGAAAAGCACGAGAGCGCTTAAGAAATAATTGGCAGCATAACCCTTTTTATATTCCCTGGCGACTTATCTGTAAAAATCGTTTAAGATATGTAAATGCGTATTGTTAAATATCTCTCAATTGAATTTAATTCTGTATTATATCTGAAAGTATATATTACTAGTTGTTTATCAGCATTTACATTCGTTGAGCATTGATTTGGTACAAAGGTATAGAAGACTGAAAATCTTTTAGCAGATGAACTTAAATAACAATTAAAAGTTTGTCTAATATTTGGCAAAGAGTTTATATTTTAATAAGGTAATAATAACTGATGTGGTCGTAATGGGAGAAATGTAACTTAAATTTATTGTATATAAATTTATGTTTCAAACTTCATGACACTAATTAGGTCAACAAGAGCCTTCTTTAAAATATCAAAACACCCAAAAATGCATTTAAAAAACATGATAAAATATAGAAAATATTGAACAACAATTTCTGCGTCTCTATTTTCTCCACACAAACTCCATGTACTACTCAAATTTATACACTTTAAAGCGTCCCGTGCGGAATAGAGAAAACTAAGCCCGACAGTCACCTGTCACAGAATCCACAGATGCTGCTCGGCCTACTTAAAAAATAGAGAAATACACGAGAGTGACACACTAAATAAAGCCCGAAAAGGTGGGCCATACAAAACAAATGCCAGGCACGTTGGTAACATTTATCAAGACCCCGCACATCCGCCTGCAGACGTCGAGCGCTAACAAGACGAAGGCAGGGATAGCCGTGGAAAAGGATAACAGGCCGAAATCCAGGCAACTCTTTGGCCGCGAAGGCTCCGCCGGGTGACAAAGAGTCGAAAATTTCAGTCACGCGAAGGGATTAAATGTCGTTTGATGTATTCTCTGTCATTTAAGTTTCTGTTGATAGAGTGAGCGATAGATATATGGGAGAAAAATCAACTGTCAGACGTCGGAGGGCCCAACTCAGGCTCCGGGCGCGCGGAGAAAGCCTACGACTTGGGGGCAAATGCATTTGTGTGATTCATCCCGCGCCCCCATTGACATGTGTCCCGGCAAACCGAGCGGCGAAGCCGATTGACTGCCGGCTGAGTCGGGGATGCAGATAAAATTTAAATCTGCGCCGCACGTCCAGGGGTTAAAGCCAGGTGAACGGTCGTCTGGGGCGGGGCCTGGAGCAGCGGCAGGGAAGCCGCAGCGCCTTGTGTGATTTATTGAATAAATCAGTTTGGAGTCTCCTCCTAGCAGATGCTGAAATATTTATGTGAACGCTCGTCCGTACGCGGCGGTTTTGAAATTTATGTGCGCCGGTAAATAAAATGAGACCTCCAATGGCGGCGAAAGCCGCAAAGACGAGGCAATAAAAATTTGAAGTGTGTGTAAGGCCTGGCCAGATATAATCTTATATGAGAATATATATATACGGCAGACGCTGACAGAATGAGTTATCGACTCGCAGTATTGCGATTTAGATGTGGTCGCAGGCAGCACAATTCGAGAATTATGAGGTGGTAATTCCTGTGTTAAGTTGAAAATTATATTTAAATATGTTTCCTGTTGAACGTTTTTTATATTTCAAATTTAAAGCATGTAAAATGCTACACTTCGGCTTTGTTTAACCTTTATCAAGCATTTTTATTTTTATGGACTCATGCAATTTTAATTAGCCTGCATTTATATGTCATCAAATTCAATTACGGATAATCAACATTTGGGTACTCATCATTGTAGTTGATGGTAAATCGACTGAAATTAATTCCATTAATATAGTTTCTTTTTACGTTATCATAACAAAGAGTTTTGTTTCACTTTCATAATAACATTTTTATATTTTTAAAGCGTGTTAAATTTGGTTTTCGTTTAATATCTTGGCTTTTGTAGTTGGTTTCTATATTTCTGGGGTATTATATTATATATTATTAGAAAGCCGGTACATTAATGTATAATTACATTTTGTGGCCATATTTTTGTAGATATTTTTTATTTAAAAATTTAGTTAAAGTGTCTTTATAGAATTTGTTTACTTTTGGCGTTTAAGTGCTTATCTTTGTTGGCATTTGCTGAACAGAATTAAGTATTTATTTCGTTTTGACATCCAATCTTTCTTTTGTATTTGTTTCCGTTTCCCTGATAACGTCTAATTTTATTTTATTAAGGCACTTACCAATTAGGACAGCAAGAAGCGCCGCTTTGAGAGCTAAATGATAAACAATTTGTGGCACCCGCATGATGAAACGTTTTTTTGCTTTTCTGAAAGTATACAAAGAATAGATGTTATTGTAGCTGATTAAGTGGAAAAGTAACAATAAAATAACACTTTTATGCAACACAAGATGGTACTAGGGAACTTTGGGGATTCCATCAGACAAAGACTGCCTCAGTTTTTCAACTTAAGCCTAGGATAGGTAAAAGTTAAGTTAAAACACCCACTAGAAGACCCGAACCGATGGTAATAACACCCCGAAACGGCGGCAGACAGCAACATCGGTCCTTAATGCGTTAAACTTTGGCTGCACCACGTTACTCCTGTTGGCCAATGCAACCCACTCGGCCGGTTTCCTCGAGGCAGGTGTTGCAAAGTGAGTTTCTTATAGTCACTACTTGGGCGGGCCAAAGTATTGAAAGCAATTTTGTAATCAGCCGGAAAGGAACAAGGGGAAACTGTATAAAGTAATAACTATAAAGAAAACTGCAGCGATTTACCCCCTCCCCCACCACACACACACACACACTGTTGGGGGAAAAAGTTTTCCATTAAGGATGTGTTCCTTCCGTGCCTGGCCGAAAAACACATTGTTGGCTAACTGCACATCAAATGCTGCCTCCTCCCATCCCCGACTTGCGTCGGTGAGAACAACATTTTTCCATAAATTCTTCGACTTTTCGGGGCACTCGGAAAGTTGAAAATCGGATTATAATAATCCCCTGGTCAGCTTGAGTGGACTCGCCGAGAATGCGAAGGGATCCGAGGGCCTTTGAGGAGGAACTTTAACAAGTTGTAATCTTTTATGGCAGCAAATTGCATTACAGCATCGGGCATCGGAGGAGTCCTGGCCAGAAAACATATCGTATGCGAATATTCCCATCGCCGCTGCTCACATGGCCAAGGAGCACCGATGTCTTCTGCGGCATAACCCATTAACCCCGAAGAGGGTCCAGTCAGGGCTTAATTGCTTCGGCTTCATTAAGGTCAGCAGCTCGGAAGCCAGCCGAAAGCGGCCAAAACAAAGGGGGGAATTAGGTGAAAACTTTTAACTTTTTAATTTATGCATTGACAAACTTAAACGACCGAGTGCGACTATGGGAGCAGGACAAACAAAAGGCCAAGTCTGTGCCCCATGCGATAAGCCGCAAGGACTGCACTCCAGACGCCCTCCTCCCCTTCTCCTGACCAAAGCGAATCTCAAAATGGGGCAGACAAAAACATCCGAAGGGCAGAAAATATATACACATTTATATAGTCGTTTTACCCTTGTTCTTTTCGTTAATTGCATCCATACCAAAAAGCTAAGTAAAGCTGGAAAGAACAAGGGTTCTTAAAGTGTTTCTTCGCATCTTCAAACAGAAGCTGAAAAGCCTTCCAGTTTGCGGTCAAAATAATTCTAGTCTTTTCTTAGAACTGTGAACAAGATGTTCTGGCTTTCTCTGAGCTTTAAAATTAAACGAAGAAAATAGGGGTTTCGGTGCGAAAGAACAATAAATTAGATTTAGTTAAATCATGTTTCGGATTCATTTATATCTAAACACTTTATTTGAAACTTTCGTACATCAACTAGAAGCTTTAAGTGTTCTTCTTAATAGTTCCGACTTTCTTTCTCCTATATGAAAATATCAAAAGTTCTGTACACAGTACAGCGCACAGCTTTAAACTGACTCTTCATCCACACATACAGCTTATTCCCCAATTAGATGCTCAGCCAAAGATATTAAAAATAACCAAGCGGAAACAATTCGTTTTTAATCTGTAAAAGCAAGTTCATAAATCCCTCAACAATCATCCAATCAAAATACTTCTTGTTGCACCATCCAAGGCAATTTGCAAAACCATCAGTGCAATAAATATGTCCAGCCATCCCATGGCAAAGGCCATGACATCTGCTGCCGTTGATACAGTAGCATTTTACAGATTTCTCGATTACAAAATAACCAGCAAACAACAATGCAAACGAAGAGCATACAATTTTAACCGACCAGGATAGATGGCTCGGCAGAGAGAGCTAAATCAAAATGGGTTTGCTGGCAGGAGGAGAGATCTATTAAACCGCTTTTGGCCTTCAAATCCCACACACACGGATAAATACTAAGTTGGCTGTGGAGTTGTGCAGAGCATGTGCAAATTGGTAAACAATTTATGTGGTCAAATAAAATGGTTCGGCAGGAGCAGCAGAGTCAGAAGCGAATTTATGACAGCTAACCCAATTCCAGAAAATTCGCCATAAACTTTTGCAGTCAAAAACAGGCTGTTTTGAAAAATGAACAGCACCGCAGAAGAAGAGAGACGGAGGCCTTTTTAAGACGGCTTAAACATACTACGGAATTGCGATGTTTACTTGGTATTTATGAGAAAATAATTCATTCCACTAAAACTATTTATTTCATTCTTTAATTTCCTTCTTTAAAAACCCAATTTTAGAATTAATTAATTACTTTCATAAGCAACCAATAAATGAATAAAATAACATGTCAAATATTGATTTATTAAGGTATAACTATACTCCAAATTTCTTGATTTCTTAACTCTGATAACCCTATAACTCTGCTAAAAATATAATTTTCACAATTTTGATCACTTCTATAAACACATTTAAAATTTAGAATTCTATGTAGAATTCTCTTCTGCAACAATAGAATTGGAATATAAAACCTAGACTAGAATTTTTTCGGTGTTAACCTGAACGAAGTTGGCTCACAATCACCTCCCCAATAATTTTGCTGTCCGCGCCACTGGGCATATGAAAGAACTGCATAGATGCAGATACCGAGACCCAACAGAGGCACCGGAGTGAAACCAGTTATGGAGGGGCCATTCCAGGATATAAATTACATGCTTAGCTACTCATAGTCGCCGGGGCCCAGCCAAAGTTGTGCTCCTTTTTTCAGAGATTATGAAATAAATTTCCACATGCCACAACATTTTCGCAGCCGCAACCGAACAACAAGAGCAACAACGGTGCCACGCTGCCAGATCCTCCGACTCCGGCAAATGTTGCACTTGAGATGCGCCCGCAGCGCCAAAAAGTAGGCAACGAAGCCCTAAATTACACACACTGCCACGTCCAAGGGAACCTCTCCGGAGTCCGGACTCCGGACCCGGTCTCTGCATTCCGGATTCCGGAATGCGGAGAGCCACTGGCCATGCCAATGGCAACAACAATGGATTTGCATATGAAATATTTTTCAATCGCCCAGGGGTCCTTCCACCGCCATGTTTTCCTATTTGTTGGGGCGAAGTTTGAGTCGGTATAAGATTTGTGATGTCAGCTCAAATATAAAAAAGAAGCAAAAAGTTGCGCACTTTGGCGGTGCAAAATTTGCAAAGTTTGCTCCGCTTGCAATCCATATATTACCAGAGATAAGAATTAGACTTGGGATTTGTGTAAAACTTTGCCTGAGACCGCACTTTCCGCTCAAAAATTGATGACTTCGAAGCCAGAAACTTGGTCCACTTCAAAGCACAAAGCAGCATCTCATTAAACATTATATTGCGGAAGGAGATACTTTTCCCGAGCCAGACATGAGTAATTCATAGAAAGCAGTAAGGCCATTAATAAATCACTTAATTGCATACAATTCGTGGCTTACGGCCTGCATTTAATGAAGTTATGCCTTAAATATTTAATGTTTGGCAGAAGTAAACGGAAATTCAATCAGGAGAAAGTTGGAGATATTCATGCGATTATACTTATGCGAAATAAACTTGTAGAAAAGATTGAATCACTTTAGCTTGACTAGAAATCATGTCTTCGTCCGTTGATATGAACTAGAAAACATTAATTTTAAATAACTACTAACTAGTTGAGAAACTTCCCGGCACAAAAACTAATTAACACTCTCGCCGGACTGATTTTTTTGCATCTTTCCATGAATTTCACTCCCAGCTTCCTCTTGCATAAACCACAGCATTCCCAGCCAAACGAAAAATGAGGAAATAAAAGACCCAGCCTTAAAAGAAATGCTGGCCTGGCTCCGAGAAGAATGCGACACCGTTGCAGGTGGCAGTAAAAAATTGCTGAAATTTCACCCGCCAAGGAGCGAGCTGGAGAACAGGAGCCGAGGGTCATCCGCAGCTCAGATCAGCGCACGGCTCATTAAACGCGGGTCACAGTTACCTCCTTTGGCCGATAATACACGGCCAGAAAAATAGCAGCTAGACAGAGCTATGATCAAAGTTATCCACTATTAAAGAAAAATATTTCAAAATAAAGCGGAACCATAAGCTCCGGAAGCCTTCGGAAACTCTAAATCGATTTTAATTTGATGTCCCTTCTTTTTATTTTTAATTAAATACTCCTTACATATTACTTTATAATTTACCCTAGAATTATTATCTGCATTGTTTTTTATACTTTCTAATAATAAAATAATAATAATAAAATAAATTTTTTTAGGGTATGAAACAAATGTAAGCTTGTACTTGCATTGCCTCTTGGTATTTATAGTCAGTTTTAAACCCAAATTTTTTGATTTTTAATCAAAAAATATTGTATAAAACAAACTCACTTTCCTGTACTGCAAAACACTTTCTTCGACATGATCAAATGATTTGAATATACATACCTATACTTTAAAAATAAAAAACCTGATAAAAAAAAACACATCAAAAAATAAGCAGAAAGCTAAATGAAGTCCACAAATATTGTTCCTGACAAATTCCATAAATTCAATGCAAATTTTGACACATTGTTATATTCAATGGACTTTTAAATTTGATAAGTTTTTTCGCAGTGCTGTCCTGTGGCGCTTTCTCCTGTTGTTATTTTTAAGCCGGTCGCAGGATAATCCGAAAAGGCTGGCGACGACTTAATGCGCCCCCTGGCTGTGCTAAATAGCTTTCATTATTTACTTTATTCTCACATAAAGCGTGCGAAAAAGTTTTCCTCAAGCCGGGCACCGAGAAAAACGGAGCAGAGTGGCAAAGATAGAGAGTGAAATAAATTCTGGTTCTCAACTGGGTAAAGGATTTCTCGCTTTGTTTCGAAACTTTTTCGACTCAGCTGTTTGCGGACACTTGCTCCCACTGGCACTCCCTCCCCGTCGGCTCCCCTTTTCTTCTATTCCTCCTCCGGCGGCAATAAATCATTTCACATATCAATCAGTCAATCAAATAAATGTTTGACTACCGCCCAGCGCCCTCCCGCAGTCGATATTGATTGTCCCACTAAATACAATTTTTGCCTAGTCAGTGAGTTGCCCCAAAAGGAGGAGGATAAAAACGGGAGCGGCCAGAAGAAAACTCAGCCTGGCAGTTGACATTTTCCATCAACAAAAAAGAGGGAATGAGGAGGAGGAAATCGAAGGAGCGGGCCCGGCTCAAGACATTGTTGCATAGTTCCCAGCAACTATGGCAAATGTCCTCAAGAAGGTGGAGCCCGGGGCCGGAGCGACACGCTTCCTTGCAATTGACAAGTTTTGTTTGCTTTTCGGATAAGTCCGGGGCCCGCCCTCCTGTCTATCTTCCGGTTTATCATCCGCTGCCTGGGATGGGAAAGGTTATCCCTGAAATTGGCTTGCCAAGCTCATGCTTCCGCGTTCGTCAAAAATTACATGTCGAGGATTGCGAAACGTGCAATTATGAAAAGTTCGAGGGCGAATTTAACGGTTCGCTTGAACCTCAGGAGCAGTGAATATAATTTAAAGAAAACTGTCATGGTAAATTATAGTTACAATATTTGTAATTTATAATTTTTATTCCAGGACTTTCTCTTTTGTTCCAGTTCCAGTTGGCTCTTGTACAAAAAATTAAGGTACCTCCACAGTGAAATGTTATTTCTTAATTTACAAAATTAGCCAAGATCTAGTGTTAACTTCATACAACATTCCACAATTTCCATATGAAAAGGCTTTAATCTATATCGCCTACCTTCAGGTTATCTCTCCAGTTGTTTTCTTGTTAAAGTTATGTTGTACTTTCAATCTTTTACGGGAGTCATAATTTTTCCTTAAGCGAATTTCTCTATGCTCTTGTTTTTCTCTCGGTCTGCACAATTTGGCAATCAATTTGATTTTTTATGCAATGTTTGGTTGATTTATTTGCGAATCCTTTATGGCCAGGCAGCCAGCGAGTATCCTGTGTGTCCTGGCGAACGTGGGACTTCGCTATCGCTTATGCTCTTTTTTCGCCTAAGCCGCTTGCTGCTCGGCTTTGCTCCTTTCTCCGCTGCTTGGCTCCTTTCCCGTTCCTTATCTCATTTCGCGTATCACGGAACTCGTTAAAATCACCTTAGAACACGTGACTGCACAAGCACACATACACACAGGCACACACACAAACGCCCACAAGGGAAGCAACAGCTTTGCACACACACGCACAGCGTAGCGGACCGTTATGTTGATCCTTTTGCCGGATCCTTTCTCCTATTTTCTGTTTTTCTGCCGTTCTCTGTTGTAAAATGCAATGTCAAAAACACAAAAACTGCATCGCAAAATGGAATCGGGCACACACGCACACCACCAAGCGTTCAATTTTGCGGTTTCCGTTCAACTTTTAGTTCAGTCTCGTCCTTTTTTTATTGGTTTTTTTTGTTGTATTTATTTTTTGTGTTTCCCGTTGGCCAAAAACTCGAAAGGATGAAGCTCAGGCGCTGATCTACGCACGTCCTTACGCAAAGGCAACGCAATGTAAACTGCAGGCCAAAGAACAGGACTCGCGTCGCTTCGAGTTCCGTGCACAGATTTCCCAATTGGCGAACGAGGCGGTGAATCCTGGCCGAAGGACCTTCGGTTAACCGACGCACCACGAAGCGGAAAATCACGAATGGAAAAGCGAGGGGAGAGAGAGCTCGCGAG
This sequence comes from Drosophila nikananu, assembly GCA_008042635.1. Lineage (NCBI taxonomy): Eukaryota > Metazoa > Arthropoda > Insecta > Diptera > Drosophilidae > Drosophila > Drosophila nikananu. The sequence continues at coordinate 47,119 of VNJV01006116.1, forward strand.
AGAGAGAGAGTGAGAAAAGTGTGTCAGTCGGGGAGGTGTGGTGAGTTGTGGTCTCTGGGGAACGGAAACTGAACTGCTTTCTTCCCCTACACTTCACTTTGGGGAATTTGGCCATTATTTATTATTTTTGTTTTTTCAATTAAGAACCACAGTTTAAGAGATATCACTTTAAGAGAAAACATAAAATATAATAAAAAGAAGTAGGAAAATGCTTTTCTGATCAGAAATCTTTATATACTTGCCTATATCGCAGCATACAATTTTGGTTGTTTAATATATTAATTAATATTGTATAAACTCGTTTTTAATAGGGTATACAAAATATCGTAAAATTCTGATCATAGTTTCCAATATTTAAAAAAAAATTTTAAAAAATGTTTTGTCGTTAAATAAAAATCGATAAGTTAACTATTGAAAAGGGGGCCCTGCGTCCAGATCGTCGTTTTTCACAACTTTAACAGTAGGTAATTTTATTAAAATTTGTTGTATGTAAAAAAATTGTTTTTTAATATATTAACGGTAGGAGATATGGCATACTTAAAAAAATAGTTTGTATTCGAAAATATCGACCTATTTTTCCATGGCGTGTAGTGACCAACTGAAGGTCTACACTGCAAAAACTTTTCAAGCTACCCTCGCACTAAAATTATAGCAGCTTGCTGTAGCTAAAACAGTGAGAGAAATGTCTTTGACCAATAGGGACAGAACACGATCGTACGATTGTACAGTTATGGGAAGAAAAGCTCATAGCAGTGGCCACCTGCATACAGCTTCCCAAAACTTAATGCATTCGCTGATAAAAACTCTTGGCAAACGCATGTATTTTTTTGTCGCTGCTCAAATTTATTTCAATTTTCTCGTGGAAATTTAAAATTAAATAATTATTATATACATATAATTTCCCGAAGACAAGAGTGCAATAATTTCGTGTGTGATTTTGTGGAATTGGAAAGGTAAAGAAGTGCCATATAGTGAATCCCAATTCTAACCCAGTTTTCATAGGGATCCGACCTCGAAGGCGTGAAGGAGGCCTAGGCCTCGATAAGTGCCTTTTCTCTGGCCCTATTGCCGACCCACCCGACTCTGTCGACCCCAGCTCGTCTT